>JAXIVH010000009.1:196651-231151 GCA_036785325.1 Urophycis tenuis
CACGTCGAGATCGAGACCGGTTGAATACTCTAGGCCCAGCCAAACAGCCACAGAAAAGCAGGCATCAATACGTCTTAAGGTCATATATAGTTTTTTTCATTTGCCAAATCAAAAATGTGATTGTTATTAGTTTATTGATTAATTCCACCAATTGCTCTGATCACAAACTCGTGATCAGAGTACCACATTTTATATCGTATATCAAATTGTGCAAATAATTGGACAATGCGATTATCAACTTGAAGGAATGCACTTTATATGTTAAACTGATTTGTGCTATTTTGGAAAATAAAACATGGATACACGTGTTTATTTCTATCATATGTATCATTATGTGCGCACTCTCTCTCTCTCTCTCTCTCACACACACACACACCCATCAACACACACACACACACACACACACACACACACACACACGCACACACGCACACACACACACACACACACACACACACACACACACACACACACACACACACACACACGCACTCTCTCTCTCTCTCTCTTACACGCACGCGCGCACACTCACGGAGGGCCCATTTGTTATGAAGAATATTGAAGATTACAGCCTGCTGGATTTCAACACACGGTAGCAACTAGCTCATACATTACCGTACTAACCCTTTTGCGGTCCATCATGCTTTAGGGGGAGGGTGGGGGGGGGGGGGGGGGGGGGGGGGTAAACAAATCGCAGAGACCGGGGATCCACCGACAGAGGCTTGGTAAACCATTTTCAACCATGTAGAATAAATGCTTTAACCGACTAAATGGCATTGTCTCCCCCGACGCACACATTCGTCCCGTCAAGCGTGATGTGTCACATGAGCGGGCGTGTTGCTCAGAACGGCTAGATCGAGGAGATGTACGGATAAATAGGGAGGGAGAGAGGTAGCATGTCACGGGGGCCTACAAAGCTCATATCTTGATGGACTTAAATCGTTGTTGTTGTTGTTTTTTGTTTTGTTTTTTTTACATGTAAAGATTTGAATTAGGCTACATTGATCACAAAATGTGGCTACGGCGGCAGCAATAAGGAGCATCCATATGCTATAAATATATATATTTTTTAAATTAATAATGACCAGTAAAAATTGTTCCTATAAGTGCCTTTGGGAAGTAGTGGCCAGACATAATTTTACTCTGCAACTGAAGTTGATGCGCTCATTGGTCGACTACAAAACCAACTGCAACAAAGCGGAAAAAAACAATTGTAGTCCTATTAGAATCACCAACTGACAATGGTATACACTATGGAATAACAATCGCGGTGCTAATAAGGTAACGTCAAGTAACTCCGAAGTGTAGTAAGGCTTCAGCTCTAAGGGGCAACTACATTTGGTAATCGGTTCATTAAAATCACTTTGTAAGTAACCCCGTGTAGTTCCCCCCCACATCTCTCAAAATTCCAACTACCTTAACTAATTTGTTATATGCGTCGGGTTTTATGGAGACGACCACGGAAGCACATTAACTTCTGAGAGTAAAGGTTTTTTTAGGACAAAAAAAACTTGCTACCCCATGCCAAAACAATGAATCCATTGCCCCCCCATCCCCCCACACAGCATAGAATGGGATTTTACATGCGATCCTGGCCCGAAGTGTGCGAGGACACTGGTGGGGGGAGGGCTCAGTTCACCTTTCACCTCGCTGTGTTGGAACTAGTTGTAATTTCGTGTGCCCTTGCGTTACTTTCAGAGCGCGGACGGGCCGCTGCTTGTAACTCTCTGTGCAGCGCTACAGCGGCTACACTGAACGAGAGCCTGCTGATCTACCAGAGAAAGCCCGAGTTTGAATGAATAGACAACGTGAAAGAAAAAACAAAAACGAAGCACTAAGTTCTGGTAGATTTGGTCTTTTGCCTTTTCCGTTTCCCTGTCCGTCTGCACACTTGCGCGAGGAGGTTTGAACTTTGCTTTATGCCCTGAATAAAGATCAGCGCTGGCGAGTTTAGAAGGGACACCTCAACTATCACTTAGATTGCCTAAATATATGATCGCTATGGCTATGTTGACTTATCACCGACCGACAGATGCAAATATGAGCCTTACAATCTTCTGTCTTTCCAATATATTTTGCCAGGGTCAAAAAATGTTGTTCTCAGAAATAGCTCATATGATTAATTATTACCTCAAATTGAACATGAAAAATGGGACTTGCTATTCTTCTTCTTTACCCTGTCCTTTTATGGATTTCTTATTAAATAAAAACATATATGACATATATGACAATATGCTGACAAATCCTTGAAACTAAACATATCTCAATTCCACATTGGAATATCTTAACAGTCTAATTTGTGTCTAAACACACACACACACACACACACACACACACACACACACACACACACACACACACACACACACACACACACACACATACGCACACACACACACATGCACACACACACAAACACACGCACACACGTCATAGGTAAATATTCTAATGTGAATACTAATATCTAAAACTAGATACTAAAACCATCAGTTTTTAGAAAATGACCCAACATTTGTGATGCATTGATAGCATATAGCCTGGAGGTGCTCTCATGGATTTAACATGAACAAATGTACAGATCCATGAAACAATAAAAAAAAATATTATAGTTTTTTGTCCAAATTTCATTTCTATATTATGTTATTTATCTATATAATGTATACAATAATACATAATATAGAACATACATTATTTTAAACCTAAAACTATGTGCAAGGGATATGCTTGTTACATGTTACGCATGGAATATATATATATATATATATATATATATATATATATATATATATATATATATATATATATATATATATATATATATATATATACACACACACACACACACACACACACACACAGAATGAGCATATGTGTATATATATAAAAATATATGTTTAAATATATACTGTGCGTGTGTATGTGTGTTTGTGTGCTGTTTGCAGTGTTTCAGATGCTTCACAAGCCCCTGCTTCCACTATCCATGCCCTTCCTTTGCCTCCTTTGTTCTTTCCTGCTCTAATAGGTTTTCCCCTGCCACACACAATTCGCTACCCCCTTCCCCTTTTAGTGCCCAGTGTCGGCTGGAGCATTTGAGCAATTTGAAATTAAAGCAAACAATGAGCAGGCCCTCCCAGGGACCTCTCGCTCACCATATTACATGGAGGACGCTCGTGTGCTCTTGCACATTATTGGCAAGTCATTACGTTTCTCTGGAAACCCAGAGTGGGGGCTAGCTCAGAAGAACTGGTGATGCAAGCAGCAGCTGAGTGCTTGGAATGGCTTCTGTATGTGTGGGTGTGCGTGTGTGTGTGTGTGTGTGTCTGTGTGTGTGTGTGTGTGTGTGTGTGCGTGTGTGCGTGTGTGTGTGTGTGTGTGTGTGTGTGTGTGTGTGTGTGTGTGTGTGTGTGTGTGTGTGTGTGTGTATGTGTGTGTGTGTGTGTTTTCTGTACATGTGTTTAAGTGTATGTGTTTAAAGGCACTAAAAGAGTCATGCTTTTCTGCCTGGCATTTTTCTCCTTTTTTCAATGAAAGTCCATGAATTATCATCTAAAATGTACACAGGCATCACAGAGCAGGGCATTTATGATGCAGATTGTAAACGGGGCGTGTCATCTTTACCTGCACTGTAATGAGCACTCCGCTGGGAGTCTGGTCATGTACTCAGTAGATGGTTTTAATTTGTGTATGTATTTCATCCTAGTTTGGAGCTCCAAACTAGGGGTCCTCTGTGTGGGCTGAATTTTAACACAGCCCCCTCCTAGTTTTCTGAGGAAAGCCACAGTTGACGTATACAAATATGTGCTCTTCTGTAAACAAGATGTTTTTTTTTTTTGGTCAACTTAACATGAGTTGAACAGTAATATTTAGACTTTTTATTTGTGTTTGTTGAACAAGCTGGAAGCTGCTGGACTACAGAGCAGGGCCCTGTGTGGAACAGTGGAGGGTCACTGGCGGTGGCTGCAGATAAAGACTATCTTGAGGTTTTGGTCTTCATGGTTGTTTAATTTAATAGATGTCTGGTCTTTCTAGAGTCCTCTGTCACTTGTGTACATTTTAATATGGACGTGAAGAACTATTTGAGTAGTTTTTGGCCACTTAATGGCATTCCATTTATATATGGTTTTAAAATATATTAATTTATATATTCAGTTCCCTTCTTTCCACATTTCTACTATACTTTTTTTGGATAGTTGTCATTATGTATTAATCTAGTGTACTGTTAAAGGATCAACATAATGAGCATTGTATATATAGATCTAGATGAGTCAAATAGAATATATTTTATTAAGAAAAAACTATTTTTCACACCAATTATAAAATGTTTTGATAATGTTCATACATTTAAAAATAAATCTAAATTGTATTATTTTTAACAGATTTTTGTTCACTGAGTAGATTATCTCTGTAAATGTTAGCTTTTTTCTTGGAGAAGCAAATGTTTGTTTTTGTTTAGTTTTTTTTTTAACAGACGCATCCATGTTGTGATTGTATATACAACGTGTTTACACACATTGTAAATACCACTAAATCTTTAAATGTTCGAATAAAAGTGTGTCGTGCTGACGTCTATAACCTTTCAGTTAAACTATCCTAACCCTTTCTGCTAATTAAAGTCCTTGCTCAAATAAAGCATTTAGAAACACACAACAGTTCACACATGTCTGTTCTTCGTACCACGTTTTTATGCAGCAATTTCATTTGATACATATTTGGTTGGAGTGCTGGACACAATCCAGCCACAACAATCACAACAGCCTCATGCTGCTACAAAGTTTCAAAGCATGTTGGCCATGTGGGAGCAAAATGGCCCAGCACCCTCCTGGAACCAATCACAGCGCCCCATTAGTGCCTGTCAGAGGCACGTACGCACGCGACGTGCGTGCTACGTACGTGCTACGTGCTCCGTGCGTGCTACGCGCTACGTACTACGTACTTCCCGAGGAGCTCTCTTCTTCTGGCTCGCGCCGTTAACCGAATGTTTTGGTGGAAAATACGGCGTCGAAAAGAAAACTAAAAACGACTTAACCATGACATTTCGAATAAGCGGGACCTAAATCGGCGTAGCGGCGGATAGGAGGTCGGATTCCACGGGGGTTTTGGTACACCTTTGTTGCACTCGCATGTCCGCTTTCTTCGTAGATGGTCTCCGGCGAGCGGTGCATAGCAGCGGACGACGACTTCTTGGCAAATAACATGAAGGAGATGATTGGTGGTTGCTGCGTTTGCTCCGACGAGAGAGGATGGGCAGAGAACCCACTGGTTTATTGCGACGGACATGGCTGCAACGTCGCCGTGCACCAAGGTAAAGCCACTCGAACGCCAAGGCTAGTTAGCTGCTAGCTAGCGAGCTAACGTTATCTGGTTGCAAGGTTATGGAAGCCGCTGCGCGTGCGTCAGCCTGCCGCGCGCCAGGCCGAGGTCAGCCCTAATTCACACTGCCTATGATTGACAGATCGGTAATCCAATTTAGCAGCTACGTTGCTCTTGGTTCGGGTACGTACCCCATTTCCGGTTTCGTGCGACCAGCAGGTCAATGTTTTGTTTGTATTTGCGTGGGCTGTGTATTTAGAATATGCAGGATGCCATATTTAATTCGTTCCTCTTTGGAGCACAATGCCCCCCCCCCCCCCCCCAACAAACTGATAGATAGATAGATACTTTATTAATCCCAATAGGGACATGTTTAGCAACCAGTAGCATTTACATATACACACATATATATCACACGCGTGACATCACTGGCGTGACGTCCAATGTTTACAGCTGCCCACCACCTCCTCCTAAGGTGACCCAGCGTGGCTGTGCGTCACAGCTACGCGCCGTGTATTTACCACAGCGAGGCATCTGTCTCTTGTGTATTTAATATGATGTTGGTTTTACCCTATTTGTATTTTATATATACGTACGCATTTCAACGGCATAAAATGTGTCCTCCACCATCACGCGTGGAGGTGCAAACTGCCGTAGTTCAGGACTGTTTATTGTTTCATTGAACTTTAATGGAGTGTTTTTAATGGCTATTTCTGAAACGTTAACGTCTCTGACATTTTACCAAAGCAATACGGATTTAATTTAATGTAGACCAAGGACGCCGGATATTTACTCGCGCCCACTTTCATTTCTGTAGGAAAGTAGGAAAGTAGGAATATTAACAGGCTCTGCATGTAGTTATCATGAGTGGAGATGAATGCAACCAGCCTTCATCTCCACTCATACCACTCTGATACAAACCGCCTGGATTACAGTTGGCCAGGATGCAGTAGATTATGTCCTCTGGACAGATATATGATGAGCTGGACACTTTGCGAAGCTATTTACATTTTTTAAGGGGACCAAACAATGGCAGTCTGTGTTGATCTGGCCTATATGGGGATAAGCCATAATTTGTCCTTGATGGAATTCCTTTGTTGCTCTGAGGGTAAGAGTAGCAGTAATAGAATAGGTGTGAGATCGGGAAAGAGGTGCCATGATTGTTCTGTCAGTGGATGTGTGAATGTGGTTTCCTTATCTACTGCGGAAAAGAAAACCAACAACCATGATAAAGTCCTTTTGTTGTGGTTGAGATAACTAACACCTGTCTCCTCCTTTTCTTTCTGCTCCCCTGCAGCCTGTTATGGCATTGTGCAAGTGCCCACTGGTCCATGGTTCTGTAGGAAGTGTGAATCTCAGGAGAGAGCCGCCCGCGTGGTAAGTAAATGCATGCAGATCTTTCCCCTATTTTGTCTGAGCAGTGGCTCGTCCATTACCTGTTGTGTTGCCTTCCAGTCTTTCAGAAAGACTCGCCTCCCGCTGAACGCGCCCAGTGCAAGTGTGGCCGCGTACGGCGCAGAGTCCTATCATTTAGCTGTTAGCAGTGTGAAAGTGGCTGGCGGCCGCGGCGCTGTGTGTTGTGATTGTGTGGTGAGGGATGTGGGTGGGACCGTCTCCCCTCGCTCTCTCACAGACGGTAACCGTTTCAATCCGTCCGCCGCACCTCTTACCCGGCGCTGGCGTTTGCCGCTTTTCTACCCGTCTGTTGTGTTCTCCACTTCAGGTGGAGAATATTGAGCAGGCCTTGGTGTGGAAAAGGTAACATTAACACCAGGCATGGTTCTAGTGGGTATATAGTGTATATTGTTCACCATATACACTTGTATGTCGTCCTCACGTCGTTCACCATCAGCACATCCACCTTCTAGTAATTGATGGTCCCACTTTCTCCGCTATGGATACAATCTTGGATTATTAAAGTGCTGTATTTAATTAACTACAAGTCTTCTGGTGATATCTGCAAATGGTAGCATCCCTTTGTCTTGTCTCACTTTAAAGGCTTTGATTCAGTGAGCTCTGAGGTGATGTTCTGTAAGGGAAATGCATGGTAAATGGTACCATGACACACACACACACAAACACACACACACGGATGGCAGCCATATATGGTGACAACCAGCTTCACATCACTTACTCAATGGCACCGTGACACTATTCTCATTCATAGCCTAGGAGTTTACCCACATCCCTTCAGTTTTGGGGAAACGTAGTAAAGTAATGTTTGGTGCCCACCAGATAGTCAGCCCCCATCACACTGTTGTGTTGTTGGTGTCCAGGCTGAGGGAATTCTGCTTCAACATGTCCTGTTTTCATGTTCACCTAAATGTGCCATATATTTACGATGAACTGCTCGTATTCTAGTGACACTATTGAATGGCAGATTATTGGCTAAAGCTGTCAGTATTCTTTATTGGAAAGCATTGCAATGAAAATGACAGGCAACGTCCTTTCAGCATATGTCTATAAACCCAAGTGGAAAAAACGACGACAAACAATGCTGGGTAAAGGGGAAACAAAGGGCTCACTCCAAATGAATGCTGAATGAACAGCAGATAGTGCAGTAGTTATGATGAGCACATGTACAAGTCTACTGTCACTGTGCATCTATTAGTGAAAAAAGCAGTAAATATTAGTAAATATTAGTGATTGTTGCTGTTGTGATATGGTGGCTCTGAAACAACAGACCAGAAATATAACTCACTAGTTGTGTGACTCAAATCACACAACTTAAAAGTATTTTTCATTTTCATGTAATGTCAAAGATGGACATGATACACAACAATGACAGAGTTATTTGTATCAGTAACAGTAATAACAAAGTTAGAGTAATAGTCATGCTTTAACTCTCTGTTATGGTTAGGGTTAGGTTGTATCTCCACCCTGGTTTAACTCTCTGTTATGGTTAGGGTTAGGTTGTATCTCCACCCTGGTTTAACTCTCTGTTATGTCAGAATGAATGGAGCTCTCATGGGGTTGTATCTCCACCCTGGTTTAACTCTCTGTTAGGGTTAGGGTTGGGTTGTATTTCCACCCTGGTTTAACTGTGTTACGGTTAGGTTGTGTCTCCACCCTGGTTTAACTCTGTTAGGGTTAGGTTGTATCTCCACCCTGGTTTAACTCTGTTAGGGTTAGGTTGTATCTCCACCCTGGTTTAACTCTCTGTTAGGGTTAGGTTGTATCTCCACCCTGGTTTAACTCTGTTAGGGTTAGGTTGTGTCTCCACCCTGGTTTAACTCTCTGTTAGGGTTAGGTTGTATCTCCACCCTGGTTTAACTCTGTGTTAGGGTTAAGTTGTGTCTCCACCCTGGTTTAACTCTCTGTTAGGGTTAGGTTGTATCTCCACCCTGGTTCTACTAAGGAAGCACTTTAAGAACTTTTAGAACTTTTAAAACTTTTATAAATACTACTATGTGATGAATATGTGGTGTGTATTGTATGATTGTGCAGTGTGCCTGTGAAATGGTGTTGTTTGGTCGTATAGTATGCATGCTGGTTATGTTGTTGATTGTGATTGTTTGATAAGCTACTGTAATGCGCCCTTTTTAAATTGCCCATTGGGGACAAATAAAGTGCTTTTGAACTTTGAACTTGAACTTGAACTTTGGTTTAACTCTCTGTTAGGGTTAGGTTGTATCTCCACCCTAGTTTAACTCTGTGTTAGGGTTAGGTTGTATCTCCACCCTGGTTTAACTCTCTGTTAGGGTTAGGTTGTATCTCCACCCTGGTTTAACTCTGTGTTAGGGTTAGGTTGTATCTCCACCCTGGTTTAACTCTCTGTTAGGGTTAGGTTGTATCTCCACCCTGGTTTAACCCTGTTAGGGTTAGGTTGTGTCTCCACCCTGGTTTAACTCTCTGTTAGGGTTAGGGTTGGGTTGTATTTCCACCCTGGTTTAACTCTCTGTTAGGGTTAGGTTGTATCTCCACCCTGGTTTAACTCTGTGTTAGTGTTAGGTTGTGTCTCCACCCTGGTTTAACTCTCTGTTAGGGTTAGGTTGTATCTCCACCCTGGTTTAACTCTGTGTTAGGGTTAGGTTGTGTCTCCACCCTGGTTTAACTCTCCGTTAGGGTTAGGTTGTATCTCCACCCTGGTTTAACTCTCTGTTAGGGTTAGGTTGTATCTCCACCCTGGTTTAACTCTGTGTTAGGGTTAGGTTGTATCTCCACCCTGGTTTAACTCTCTGTTAGGGTTAGTTTGTATCTCCACCCTGGTTTAACTCTCTGTTAGGGTTAGGTTGTATCTCCACCCTGGTTTAACTCTGTGTTAGGGTTAGGTTGTATCTCCACCACGGTTTAACTCTCTGTTAAGGTAAGGTTGTATCTCCACCCTGGTTTAATTCTGTGTTAGGGTTAGGTTGTGTCTCCACCCTGGTTTAACTCTCTGTTAGGGTTAGGTTGTATCTCCACCCTGGTTTAACTCTGTGTTAGGGTTAGGTTGTATCTCCACCCTGGTTTAACCCTGTGTTAGGGTTAGGTTGTATCTCCACCCTGGTTTAACCCTGTGTTAGGGTTAGGTTGTATCTCCACCCTGGTTTAACCCTGTGTTAGGGTTAGGTTGTATCTCCACCCTGGTTTAACTCTGTGTTAGGGTTAGGTTGTGTCTCCACCCTGGTTTAACTCTGTTAGGGTTAGGTTGTATCTCCACCCTGGTTTAACTCTGTTGGGGTTAGGTTTTATCTCCACCCTGGTTAGACCCATCTGGCTGCCGTTGGAGACGTTGCTTCCCCAAAACAAGACCACTTCCTGTTACTTGCATGAGGAATAATGGCCCATGTGAGGCATGATACATCAACTCATAATGCAATGAATATTAATGTGAGGCATGATACACCAACTCATAATACAATGAATATTAATGTGGAGTCCCCATATTGGTTGCGGATCAATACTTATCACGTTTACTTTTTACAGTGAAATATAGGCTAAAATTGGTTTGCTTGTTTTAGTTGATTTAAAACGAGAGCAGCCAGGTTTATAAACCCACTGTTGCACCACAGTCGCTATATAAAAGCTATTACTATACTATAAGATAGTCAAGATCATTTTATAATCATATGATAACTTTGTTTACGGCTTTTTATCATTATTTAGCCGATTGGTACAAAAAGTGAAAATGGATATTTAACAAATAGGATAAATGTGTGTATTATTCCACTGTTGGGCTTTTGGCCCCTATCGATTGCAAATCAACTTTTTCAAAATGGGCCGACAGAACAAATGAATAACGTCTCCCATTGTCCTCCTCGTGGTGCAAACAGTGGCTGGTGAACCAAACGTATGAGTTCTTCTCAGCACTGCTGTGTTTCCATGTAACATCAGTCAGTGTTAAACGCTGTTAAATATAACAAAGTCGTCATGCTTGGAGCTTTCAAACTGATTTTGGTGCGTCTTTGTGCCCTTTTGTCTTTGTCAAAGCATGTTGTATTGAGTGCAGAAGCCCATCACGATTGTCACCACAAAATTAAGCAGCAACTCTAATTAAAGCTCTGACTCTTATAGACGCACAGCTCACAAAGCACTCCCAAAGACCTATTTTGACTGGCTGGATTTTAAATATCTTAAAAATACTGTTGCTTAATGCGAGATAATTTGATAGCTGAACAAAATGATCCTAAATTCGTACATGCATGCATATGAAGTTGACTTATCGAGTGATTTTTGACTAACATTTTCAAATGTTTGAGGTGTAAATTAAGTCCTTACACTTCTGTCACTTTGAAAAAACCCATCAATGTGGATTTATTTTGTGTTAGTATATTTATATTAGTATATTTATAGTATATTTATATATAGTATATTGGTATATTTTTATATTTGCCACTTCTTATTTCAGGGTTGGAAACAAGTGTTCTCACTTTAGCATGGTGTCCCTTGGATTTGTTAGCTTTCTTATCCAGGAAATGTAATCAATCATTTATACCTTTGTTCTGTCATTTGTCAATTATGAAAACACATTTGTTAATTTCCCATTATCGCTACTAATCCGACTCAAAAACAGCCTTGTATCCAGTTCACATGCCATGAACCCTTTCAATGTACTAATGCTATCCCTAGTTGAAAATACCTCTTTCCTCAAAATTAAGATTTGCTTGATGACTCAGAAAAAGGTCAACTTGACACATGGGAGTTGCCTCTGAATTGTTTTTTTCTTCCTAATTCCACTTCATTCTCTGCCAAGCTGCCCATATCTTAGCTGACTGTACAGCTATCCCTCTAGTCTCCAGATATCCTTTTTAAATAGTATCCATCTTCTACTGGAATGGCTAAAATGCTTTCATGATTTATTAGTTATTTCTAATAAAATATTGTTGACGATGAATATGGTCTAAGCAGTGAATAACGCAAAGGCATGTTTTTTATGTTATCTGTAGTATTGATTGTCTTAATTGGGTGTGTAATTAAATCCCTGATAGAACATGTGAGTTGTATCTTGTAGTATTTCCATCTCCTTGGTCAATACAGCCACAATACTAGAGTTTGTAGACAGTAAATGGTAATTGATCAAACTAAATATTGTTATATTTATGAAGCTATTGCTGCCTTCAATATCACCCAGATACTCCCAATATCCTCCAAATAAAATGTATTATGATTATTATTATAATTAATATATTTACTGAAGCCTTAAAAAAGCACATGACATATAATGAGGTATATTGCTACTGACTGCGTGGTTGTCCTCAACATCTCAACATGTCATTACAAACCATTTATTATTTGTATTCGCTTTCTTCTTTTAGCCTGACTGACTGATATATTTATTTAGAAAAGATTGGTACACATTGTGTAAATCAGTATTGCAAATTTTCAATTTATTGTAGCACACTCTATAGGAATAGACTTGTATAGAAAAATAGAATTAATACAAAGCAATACAATGCACTCCTTTGCGCGACCCTGCACAATACAAAATCTAATTGTTAATATAGCTGCAACACCGGGTGTCCAGGATGCACCTGACGTGGGGGGGGAGGCAGTGGTGGATTCAGTGAGACGAGTGCTGGAGGGAACCTGAGGTTACAGACCCACAGCCCAGACCACGGGCCTGCTGCTCAGGGCTCCACGGGCTGACAGAGGGCCCACTATGGGCCCTCCTGCCGCTGGAGGCAGGCAACCATTGATGGTGATTTTATTTCATGCAATTTCTCTGACCAAACTGCTGGTGGTAGGTTTAGCCCAGCCCATTACCCCAGAGTTAGCCGTGTCCTCGCCACACCATGTGTGCTCCAGGATGGTGCCGCCAAAGCTGGACGTAGTGCCTCAGTATTGGACTGTACACTCAGGAGCGGTGCCTTCACTGCTGACAGGAGGAGACCGCTGTAAGTAGGAGGTACCTGGTGGGATTCGACCCATGGACCTTCTGCCTTGAGGCGCATGTTCTACTCACGGAGTAGAACGGTTTCTTCACTCTTGTTTTTTTTTTTCTTTTCATTTACTCTGGCACTCACACTGTTTGGATTTAATTGAAAAAAACGGGGTCCATGTGGGGTGAAGTTGATTGATTGTCATCATTTTACATTTAGGATGTGGTGCAGAGTCCTATGAAATGGGTTTCTCAAACCATATTTGGTACCTGGGATCTGAGCCCTGAACCCTCTGGCCGGGTGACGAGTGGTCTACTTACTGAGCTATTATGGACATGTAACTTGGCACTCCCCGTGAGCCATGGCAACGTGACAAACTGAAATAATAATAATATTTAATACAAACAATAAAGTAAAGACTTACAGTCTACGTGAACCAAATAGGAAACCGGGTTCATGAGGAATGAGATGGGAAATGGGGAGCAGAGCCCAATAAAGCAGGTGTCATGCTGATCCATTTTATGAGGGTAGCGAGGAGTCGACTAAAGTTGGTTTGAATTGGTGCGTGGAGGAGATGTGGAAAGAAGGGTTTTCGGTCAGATTTGCAAAATATCTAGTGAGGCAGAGGTTAAGGGTCCCAATGAGAAGGTAGAAGGTAAGCCATGAGACACTGCATCATCTGACACCATGGTTACGAGAGCGTTTCAAACAGGGCCTGAGGTATAGTCTGAAAACTACCAACTATTATCTGTTTGTGGCGCTGGAGACCTTTCAGGGCTGATCTGGATGAATGAGGACATTTTGGTAAAAAGTAACACATACATCAGAGGAGATGGGGATCATCTCCAAACTTGAAAGGTACAGGGTGAGAGCAGAATGGAAACCCAAACCTCTGGAAATTTCGGCACGAGGGCGTGTGCATGTGTCAGTGCCGTGGTCATGTCGTTTGTGGTTAAAGGGTTCATGGTGAAGAGGAATGCTGCCGGTTCAGTTAGGCGTTCAGCCTTTATAGCTGAGATAATTGTCCCGGGCTAACACGCACACGCGCACGCACACACACACAGAGCGGTACAGCCTCAGGTGGGGTTTGTGGGGCCCTGCAGTCACGGCAGCCCCCCCCCCCCCCCTGGTAACATGTAACATGTTATATACCTGCATGTGTATATCAAGAACTAACAGCTGGCAAGCATCCACGTGCATGTGTCTGGCTCAGCATCCGTGGAGGGTGATGTTGACGGGCTGTTTCCTCACCCACTGTGTCCCCCCCCCCCCCCGCTCTCTACAGAGGTGCGAGCTGTGTCCCCACAAAGACGGAGCCCTCAAGAGGACCGACAATGGAGGTAAAAGTCTTGACGCACGCACACACACACGCACGCACATACACACACACACGCACACGCGCACTGCTCTCTCACGCAGTCGCGCCCGCGCACGCACATCTTGTGTGTCTTGTAGTTGGCCTCTTGTATATTTTCACTATTAATTGTGTGTCACCGGCAGGTTTAAGGGGTGTGATCACGCTGGGAGAGTTATGTAGCCGTTGGTTGTGCAAGGCTGTGTACCTTGCCTGGCTCTGTCGTCCGTGGCAGTGGTGTGTATGTGTGAGAGAGAGTCAGTGTGTTTATGAGGGGGCGGGCTGGGATGGGTATAGTGCATGGCCTGTGAGGAGTCTCCTTTTTGGGTTCACTGGGAGGTCAGCTCGGTGGAGACTGTAAATATTCTGTGTGTGTGTGTGTGTGTGTGTGTGTGTGTGTGTGTGTGTGTGTGTGTGTGTGTGTGTGTGTGTGTGTGTGTGTGTGTGTGTGTGTGTGTGTGTGTGTGTGTGTGTGTGTGTGTGTGTGTGTGTGTGTGTGTGTGTGTGTGTGTGTGTGTGTGTGTGTGTGTGTGTTTAAGTCAGAGAGGCACAGCTGTGGGATTGTGTCCAGGCCTGCCAGGAGGCATCAGGGCAACGCTAACACACACCGTTTTACTACTTTCTCTTTTATTCTACCCTTTCCATGACCCCGCTCTCTCTCTCTTTCTTTCCCTCCTCCATTTCTCCTGCTCTCACTTCTTCCTCCTCCTCCTCCTCCACCCAGCTACCTTATCTGTGAGCTAGTTTGTTGTTTCAGGTGGGACAGTAGTAAAGCACTGTGCACAAGAGAGCGCTTCATATTAGCATCAATAGAATGATATCACCCCATTTCTCTTCATTGGGCCCAGTGGCCCTAGCCAGTCGGGAGAGGGCTAGTGGATAAACATCTTCTTATTGGAGCCCGGTGTTCTTTGATTTGCACAAAGACAGATGTTGCACAAACACGGGTTTAATTTGTGTTTTACTTTGTGAAATCTCACAATGTTTTATAACCTGCAAGTGACTAATTTGGGAACGGCTGTTCTTGCTGTCAGGAGTTGTGAAATGGCGGGGGGAGCTAAAGCACATATCATTAATCTTTGTTGTGCTCATGAGGTTTCCATTCACATAACCCACATTACTTAGTACCTTTATTAAACTTTCAAAACAGGGAACGGAATGTAGATCTTTGCCGGCTTCCCCTCTCCTCGATGTCAGAAAGGTGTCGAGACGCCCGCCACTAAATCATAGATTTCCTCATCCGTGTTTCACCGCGACCGTTGCTGGCCAGCGGTCCCTGTGAATAAACGGCTGGATTGTTTGGGCCCGGGTGCGAGCGGCTTTAAGGAGGGAAGCCTCCGTCCCACTTTTATAGTCCTGTTTTATAGGCCTCTTCCAGATTCTTGCAGGGACTTCAAAACATCAACAAGCACCCATTTCACACCCTCTCTCCCTCCCTCTCCCTCCCTCCCTCCCTCCCGGCCTGTCCCGCCCTCTGCCCTGGACGGCCTCCCCCCACCCTCCCTCATCAGGTCAAAGGCAGGTCAGGGGTTCAACTGTAAGTTTAAGCCTGTTTTTGTTTCCGCCACGGGGAAAAACAGACACCTCCAGTGTGGCTGGAGCCTCCCACCTCCGTTTGACCCCGCCGTCACCTCCTACGGCTCCTCGTAAAATCCTCGTCAAGCCTGCTGCCACTCTGGCGTAAAAGCCCCCCCCCCCCCCCCCCCCTCCATTCCCATCATTCTACTGCCCTCGTTTGCTTGCACGTCTTCACTGACAGCCAGCTGTGTGTGTGTGTGTGTGTGTGTGTGTGTGTGTGCGCGTGTGCGCGCATGAGAGGCCGCAAGTAATTCATTTAGTTTTAGTACTTTCCAATTGTTGTTTTAAAAATGTCAAAGGTTTAACTTGGTGTTTGTGTGGATGCGGTCCTTTTTAAGGCATGTTTGTGTAGGTGTTTGTGTGCATATGGGCTTCTGACGGCCTGCCCCAAAGACTTAATATGATTATAAAATAATAATAATAATACAATATGTATATGATATGTATATGGTATATGACAATATTGTGTACCAAAACCGCCAAATAATGGTCTACTCACAATGTGATCATAATATAACTTTACCCCATCATACATTTCTCTCCTAGCCTCTTGGTGTCTACATACTGTCACATGTTCTCTGGATTGATCCAGTAGCGCTGTGTAACCCTTGTGGCCCCCCTCTGGTCGCCCCTGCAGGCTGGGCACACGTAGTGTGTGCCCTGTACATACCGGAGGTGGAGTTCGCCAACGTCTCGACGATGGAGCCCATCGTGCTGCAGTCCGTACCGCACGAGCGCTACAACAAGGTACGTTGACGCCGCCGCCCCGCGGGCAGACATGTTGGCAACCTGATGCACGCCCACCCAGTCTCAGACTGTAGGTGAGCACACAGAGAAGGAGGTGGAAGTTCAGCTATTGCATCTCGGTCAAAAGTGCAGCGGTGGTGACAGCTGGTAACTGCATCTCCACTGTATTGAGGTGTGAATAGTCTGATTCAATTAGTGCATTTTGTAACCTCAAATGCATGTTGAGTTAAATTGACAAAGTTAAATGTTTCTGCGATATTTATGATATGTTCTGTGATATTTATACAAACTGTTATATAGAGTGCATGCATTGTAAAGTGATTGTGGATGTGTTGGTCCACGTGGACAGACGTGCTACATCTGTGAGGACCAGGGCAGAGAGAGCAAGGCAGCCACAGGGGCCTGCATGACCTGCAACAAACATGGCTGTCGACAGGCCTTCCATGTAACATGGTGAGGAATCATTACATTATGGCTTTCCCCCCCCCCCCCCCCCCCCCTTTTTTTTTTTTTTTTTCGAAACCACACTTAGCGGATGGAGTTATTGATTTTCCTTTTAGCCTTGCCTTAAGCCCTTTACATCGTATTTCTATTAACAAGATTGTAAGGGCACGTGATATTTTAACGGCGTGTCTTTTCCCAGAGTTTCTCGGTGGCGGCCTTTCACGAGCCCGGTCAAACAAGGGATGTTTTATTCATCTGGTGTCTGTCATGTGTCTTCTGTGGGGCAGCCCTGAACATGGCCCTGCACTGTGTTCCAGTAGATCTTTCACCCATGGCTCTTTGACTCGAGCTTCTGATTCTGCCGGTTATGAATGCATGTTGTGTGTGGCCACGCCAAGCCACGTGTCAGTGTGTGGAATTTTTGTCATCGTAATATGATTTAGATTAAATGTTAGCTTTGTGATGGGCTCTACTGGCCCGTCTAACCCGCGCTGAAAGGTTGGAATCCAGATTGATAATTTCTCCAATGTTTCCTGTGACGGATTCCAAATATTGCATTATTGAGGTATTGGCCCCAAAATACACTGCTGTAGTTCTTTTAGCAGTCCTGCTCAGCTCTTGTGGTCTTGTGGTTTCTGTTCAGATTTCCCTTTTAACCTCTGTTCACCTCCTCATCCTCCCCTTAGTGCTCAGTTCGCTGGGTTGTTGTGTGAGGAGCAGGGATCAGACGCCGACAACGTCAAGTACTGTGGATACTGCAAATACCACCACAGCAAGCTGGTGAGTACTGCAGTCGTTGTGGAAATACATGTGTTGGCAGTAAAGTCTACCGTGACAAGTACACATTTCTAGGTGACTGATTGATATCAAGCAGTCCATGTCCATCATTACCTGAACATGGCAAGAGCTGCTATGATATATTTTGTATTTAATTAGATTTTTCTACATTGATGACCTTTTGTTTAGTGCTTAAAAAGAAAATCACATTTGTTTGAAGCAGAGCCCATGTTGTCTGGCCTTTTTACTGAATGGGGAACTGAGGGATGTCCGAAGCCTCCACATGATATTGAAAGCCTACTGCAGCCTTGAAGCCATTTGTCGATTTCTTTTTTTGTTTTTGGTCGATTTCCAGAACATTAACAATTATGATTTTAATAATTTATTAATTATTTCAGGCCCTTGTAGGAACCCCTGACTTTTTATGATGTTGGCAAAAGAAAATCCTCCTAAATGAACCCAATGGGTAGAGCAGTAGAATACCTGTAGGGCAGTTCTGGGTCTGGCACTACTTCATACAGGTCACTCATAGTATCGCCCCTCTATTTCCCTGCCACAAACCTGTTGTTCATCCTCCACATGCCTGCCTGAGATCCCCTCTCCTTGTTTTGTGCTGCACTCCATCCCCCCCGCTCGCTTCTACCTCCCCCCTGCGCTTTGGTTCAATCTGTCAGCCATTACATTATTCCTTTACTCCCCTTCCCATATCCCCTCTTGTTTTTACGTATCACTCCATTTATTTGTTCTTCACCTTCCGGACCGACACCACCCCTCTCATCGGTCCCTGTGCCAGCCCATAATTCCTTTTTTTTTCCGCCTGATCCTTTCCATGTACCAGTCGTCAGTGCTTGGGTTGAGGTGCCGTACGGATCACCACTGTCCTCTCACACCTCAACCTCTCCTTTATCCCAACGTTCTGCACCATTATAGTCAAAGATAAAAGAGCAACGTGCTCCATGCTAAATAGCTTACAGAATGCGTAGAGATTGAGTTAAAGGCATTTCCATGAAGCCCGGTAATGAGACCATTAAAATCAAAGTTACATATGAGCGAGCGAGTGGCAGAGTGGTGCATACATACCAACACGACTGATGGAAATGGGCTACCCATGTGTTGTAATGCACACATGCTCCAGAGACCCCCTGCTGCCTACAGACACAAACACGCACGCGTACGGTCACACAAACACACACAAACACGCAAACACACCCACACGTGGACACGCACAACCACACAGACGTGAGCCATCAGGTGGGGGCCGGTGGGAAATACAAAATGCGGGCCATGATTGCAACATTAGATCTTTTCGAGGTGGTAAGGGTGGGGGGGAGATGGCAGGCTTTGCGGCAATAAAACATCCACACGCACAGCAGAGTCAGATGACATTTTGCAATGTTAACAAATGCAGAGAGACTCCCGCTGGCATATTGATCTCGTTTGAATGGCTTTGGACATCGGAGCATAATGTCATTAAGCCCGGGTTGTATGGATGACAGGAATGCATAAGGAGCGATCGATGACAACGAAAGCAATGTTGTTAGCAGAGTGGTTTTCATAAGATACCGCGTGATAGATGTTCATGCCATGTTAACAACATGTGGTATTTGACTGGACCTGCTGCTTAGCCAAATCTAATTCCAGAACTGGATTCTCCTTGTTTAGTGTGCATGACAGACTCCCCCATGAAGGCCTCCTGCTGCACAGGGGCGAGGCGTTTCATCATCGCCAGCTTTTGGCTTTTCTATTTTTAAAGTGGCACAATAACGTCGTCGTCTGGAAGCTTAGTGCGTCGTAGTTTTTCTACGGCCATCTCAGTCTTACCTTTTTATTGTCTGTCCTTGATTGGCATGTTTGTTTTGCCACTCGTGTTATAAAGTCAACAAGATGTCAACGGGTTTTACTGTATTCCTGAAACGTTGGCAGTTGGGGAGGTATAGCCAAGCCTGTTCTGATTAGCTTAATTAGCCCAGCAGCAGAATCTCGGCTCCATGCCAGCCGTCGTAGACTCACAATTAAAACCCCAATGAAGGAGGATAGGATTAGGATTCAAGCATCGCTCCGTGAAGTATTTTCATGTGAGGCTATGCCATGTGACCAGTGGGTCCAGGCCAATGGGAAGTGGGCGTGGCAGGTCTGAGCCGGACCGAACGCGCCAGAGTTTCTGCACGTCGCGGCGCAGAGACCCCGCCCCCTCCGCGGCGGCGGTGGTCAGAAACACTCTAGACGAGAGTCTGAGTGAATGGGAGCCGGGGAGTACAACGGGACGAAGCCTCTGGGCTGTGCGTCGCCATAGTAACAGACTATGCACAGCCTCTTTTGTTGTAAGTGAGCAAGCTAAGGCCCAGAGATCGATAGCCAGGGCCCTTCAAAGTCTCAATGGGTGCCTCTTCACACACTGTACAGCTTTTAAATTAGCCAAGCAGTTTCTAATAAACCGCCGAAAAAACTGCAGGAAAGATGTATTAATTTTTCTTCATTGTTGCTCTGATTTCAGCTCCATTTATTTTATGCCACTTAAGCTAAATTGATAGTATTTCTATTGATTGGTCAGCACCAAGGTATAATCAAATGTCATTGTATATATGACATAGCAAAGTCAAATGATCTCAACATATTTGTATATGTGTTATCAGATCTCATGACATTGTCTCTTTGTGACTGTCTTTGGATCCTTGACTTCAGTTGGTTTATTTCAGTTCCCTCAGTTACCTCTCTTTCGTTTTCCTTTGACTCTCTTAATTGCACAGCTCACTCTTGGCTCATTTCTCTGGACTTCATCGAGTAACTCGGAGTTCCTCTTTGCCTTTTAGCGAAGGAGCAGGGGCCGGGGTAGTAGGTCTCAAAGCTTAAGTGACTCTTCCCCTCAGTGTATGGATAGAGCCTCTGACCAGGACAAGAAGGTAAGCCCTCAGAACTTACCCCACCACCACCACCACCACCACCACCACCACCCACCCTCTCTTGTCTGCCTTCCACCAATCAGAAACCATACGCCCTCTGTGATAGCACGCCCACACTGCAGAGGGATACAGGACAAGATCATGGTGTGGCAAGACCACAACGCTCTTGAAAAACCTCTGTCGTGAGGACACGTTCCAGATTTGAGATTTATGCACACACTAAATTAATCTGGTGAAGACAAATCGTGTCTCTAAATTTGCCAAGAATATAATGGAAAAATGTTTAGCTGGCCTATAACGACAACAAAAAAGAATCTTAGTAAAAAATATCTAAAAATATGAATTGTTAAAGAAGTATCAGTTTATACAGATGTGGTTGTGTCATATTCACAACAACGTACGTCCCGGGATCTCCCATCCTGACGGCTAACCCACAGCACCAGCAGATGTGGACCAACAAAGGCCTGGTCTCCGTAGCCGCTGACCTTGTTTGGACCTAGCGTCAGTGGAATTGGCTGCCGGTGTTTCACAGCGGCGCTGCGACCACAGGCCCACCTGCAGACACGACTGCTGTGCTGCCGTGTGAAATGAATGGTGTGTTAGCGAGGTAATCAGTCATGGCAGTTAGCAAAACATGTAATCACAGGCATCGTGGAATCAGAATTTACACGAGCCACAGAGTCATCGGTTCCACCTATTTCACAGCCGTGTGCGTGAAGGCCACGCCGCCACAAAGCAGGGTAGCGTCTGCGATTGAATTAGGCCTGCGCTTTTCTCATTCCAAACGTATAGTGCATCCCGAGTTGAACAATCCCCATCTTCTCATCCTCAACCTTGGCTAGCTTTTATTGGCTGGCGGGGGTTAAAAAAAAAAGATAAAACTGCTTTTATTGGGTAAGCCCAGTTCATACACCAGTATAATCTAAACACGGGTAATGGGCCTAATCCCTGTCACAGTGTGGGCTGTTATTTAGAGGGTGTATGGTTTTCTGCTCCCCCCCGTCATCTGATTCCAGCGAGCCCTCCCCCTCCTCCCCCCTCCACCACCACCAAACCTCCACCTCACCCTTGACTCCCCAGCCCCGCTCCCCTCTGGCAGTGCCCCGCTTTGGGGCAGCCCTTTTACAATGCATCCATTCTTGCTGGCTTGAAGGGTACAGATTACCAGCCAGATGTGACACGACTGTTAAGATTCTCCCATTACGGGGTAATTAGAAAAGGCACAGAAAACAAATTGTGTAAATATCGCGTGTCGGCCGACCAGAGCGCGGTGGTGCCCGCGGTCGTGTTGGTGTACCTATGGATTATGTGTCCAGTGTGCGCACGTTTGTGTGTCAAATCCAGCCCAAGTGTTGTGATAACATTTACCTTACTCGAAACATTTTTATGGATACAAATAAAAAACAAACAAAAAGCTTTGCGTGATTCATAAATTGAACCGCCCACTTCAAGGGAGTCTACTGTTTATGTGTTGGGTGTGATTCTAGGATGTAGCTTTACATGCGTGCTGCACTGCAGACAGGATGCATGCAATGTGGACCATGTGGGACCTTTGTAACTGCTATCAGAGTTACCTCTCTGCAGGGGTCAGAGATATTGAGTATATATTGTCATTATAATCATAGTAAATTGGCACACATCAGAGTGACCTCTCCTGTGGGCTAAGGTACATTACGGATGTTTTTTATGTCAGGTCAGTCCAGCGGAGGGACAGTTAGGCCAGTCCTATTGTATTATCTTTTATCATCAGTAGATAAAAAAGTTGTCTGTATGGGATGCAGTTTCAGGGGACATTGTAATATGGCTGTAATTGTATAATCCCCTCCATTATAAGCCTTTTATGGCTCATACATTGGCCTTTGTACAGTTTGACCAACCTGAAACATTATATTAACATGGCTGTTGACAATGAATGGATGCATTCATAAAGGATTCCCCGAGCAGTCTCCCTGTGTCCGGGCCATGCATTGAAATGGACATCAGAATGAGTCACCCTCTCTACCAACCAAGTTGTTTCTCGTTTCCTAATTGTTTTGTGCAATAATTGCTCCATTGAAATCTACCGATTGATTGAATGCCGTGCTTATTTGCTCCGTTGTCGTTGATTTCGCCTCCTGTGTAACCAGTTTGGAAAATGTGTTTTCATATTGACTGCGTGGAAAACGCCTTTAAAAAGATAATTGCGTGTTGAGATTCTTTTGTCTTCCAATGCCAGCTTCAGCATGGTGGCTTATGTGGTTCTGTTAAACGGCCTAGGCCTTTCCAACAAACGCCTGATTTGCATTAGCAAGGGAGCCCACCCCCCTCACACACACACACACACACACACACACACACACATTCCAGGGTCAGAGGTCAGCTGGCTCAGATGTGTGTGTGTGTGTGTGTGTGTAGCAGGTTTTTGAGATTAGATGTATACCGCATGTTAGGCCCTGCAGTCGAATTACAACGAGGGCTAAAAGATTACACACACACACTTACACACACACACACACACACACACACACACACACACACACACAGGAAACTACGCAGGGGAATTCCTGTCAAGGAAGGGTGGATTATTTTCCCTGTTTCTTCCTGTTCCTCTGTTACCCCCAAACCCCCCTCACACACACACACACACACACACACACACACACACACACACACACACACACACACACACACACCTCCCCTCCCGGCCCATCTGTCGTAAGGCCCCGTTCCACCTCCTGTGGCCATAGGGGTCGTCCCTCCACTTGTTGTCTATAAGTACATTCTTTAGGTTCAGTCTCTTTGGGCAACGTGTAGCACACTTGATTAGTTTGTGACTTTGTCCACGTTGAATCCAGATATGTCAGATATATTGTGTAGGGGTGATTATTTAGCAGCTGCTTTTGTATACACAACTGTGTATATACAGCTTGATTTAAAAAAACATTTAAAAAATGTTAGAGAGATTTTGAGTTTTGTTCCTCAGCGACACTTTTCGGTCGCTGCATGGAACTGCGGCTCCAGTTTGATTATGAACTGTGGTTGGGGTCCACGGAGAGTTTAAGGCAGCAATGTGATGCATTTGGAGAGGAAAATGAAATGTCACATGCTTCATTGTTAGAGTAAAACATATTTTGCCACCATGTTAGGACTGCAGTTGATGCTGTGGGACACTGGAATTCCTCCTCCCTTTTCAGGAGATTGGGTTGGACAGAGACAGAGAGGATGCGCTGGCGCAGTGCGCTCGTGGTTATTGTTCAGGGAAAAGTTTCTGATAGATGGATCGGTAATGCATCCCCCGCCCCCACAGCATCCAAAGGACAACGTGGGACATGTCAAATGAGCGGGCTCTAAATAGGAGAGGACGCGCTAAAAGCCATTGTCAGCTAAATCAATTGACCTGATTGATAAGGGTGTGTCAGGGTTACATTGTGTTTGTGTGTGTGTGTGTGTTGTCGTCTCTGTGAATACATGCATGCGGGTCTGTGTGTGTGTGTGTGTGTGTGTGTGTGTGTGTGTTGCATTTCCCACGGCCAGACTTCCATGTCCAGAAGGATTCAGTGTATGTGTGTGGATATCTGACCCTCTCATCTACAGGCCTCTGTCTATCAACACCTTCCTCTGGAATGTTAATGAAAAACAACGAGGGAATCCCATGGCGTTCCCCCCCCGCTCTCCCGACCGGTTGTATCCCAACTCTTCACTTGAGCCAATTCATGAAGTTCAAACTCTGATTTTTAAGTCACCTTTCCTTTCCCTCTAAAGCACTCACACAGACGCAAACACACACGCGCGCGCACACACACACACACACACAGACACACACACACACACACACACACACACACACACACACACACACACACACACACACACACACACACAGACACACATCCATCCACACACACACAGACACACACCTCCTCTTGCCCAAGAGGTTTATAGTCTGGAAGCCCGTGTGGACTGTTTGAGCAGAGCTTTCCATTCTTCATCTGGCTGGCAATCACTGCTAACTGCTCCCTGTCCCGGAAGCCTGGCTAAACTGTCACCCCCATCCCCCGATCCAATCACTCTGGCCCCGAGGGGAGACGGGGGGAGACAAGGGGGGAGGCGCACACACACAACTGTTTAAGAGTTATCGTGGCGCTGAGCGTAAGGAGCATGTTGAGTCCCATGTTGTCTCTGAAGATCACTGCTGTGTGTGTGTGTGTGTGTGTGTGTGTGTGTGTGTGTGTGTGTGTGTGTGTGTGTGTGTGTGTGTGTGTGTGTGTGTGTGCTAGAGAAAAGAGAGGCTCAATTTAGCAGAAAAGTGCTTCTACATGCATTTGTTCCGACACGTGTGTGTGTGTCCGTGTGTGTGTGTGTGCGTGCGTGCGTGTGTGCGCGCATGCACAGATAGGTGGCGGGGCTCGGAGCGTGCGCACGGGAGGTGTAAATTTGCTGGCACCCCGTGGGCCCTCCAGGGGTGTGAGAGGAGGGTGGAGCCGGCAAATGTGTAAGCGAAGGGTGTAAATTGAGCTTTCATGGTCTCGGAGAGCGCGGCTCCGATTGGACGGCGAGACGAGATCCCGCTCGCTACTTTGCGGGGCACGCCGAACACACGCAGCTCTAAAACAGCCACACCTCGGGGCTCCTCCCCCCCTGCTCTCCCTTGATGTGTGTTTTATTCTGGGAGGTTTTTTTTTTTTTTTTGTTCTTCCGCACCATCTTTCCGTTCTAAAATAACGTCCTCCAACCATCCTTGCCCGACTGCCTTTGGAAAAGGGGATCTCTCTCTCTCTCTCTCTCTCTCCACTCTCTCTCCACCCTCTGTTTGTGGGAAGGGAAGCGTCCTTATCCACCATCCTCTGGGTCGTATCTTTCCTCTGTCACATCTGTCACTGTATACGTCACCGCTTCTGGACAGGGGGTGGTACGCACGGGACACGGCGTGTCGGATGTCAGCCTCCTGTCTGTTTCCCCCCCCCCCTCCTCCTCCTCCTCTTCCTCCAGCTGCCTCACCTACCGGTCTCTATGTCGTCTCTGTCCCCCCGCTAGAAACACAAAGAGAGGGACAGGCACAAGCCCAAACACAAGAAGACCCCACTAGACATGTCTCCCTCCCTCGTCCTCCCAAACACCATGGTCCCCGACAAGGTAAGGGCGATGCTGTCCCCTCCACCCCCCCGTGTGTTCTGTCCCTTCCTGTTTGTCCACGGCCCTGGGTCCTGTGGTCCCGCGCTCTGGAGCCCTCCCTCCTCGCACCCGCCTCTCAGGCCCTGTCCCCCATCTCGAGTCGCTCGTCAAAACCCCTCAGAACAAATGAGCCTCATCTGGTTAAGATCACTCGCATATCAACGCGTCTCCACTGCGTGTTTGTTTCTTAGTTTTTTTTATCTCCATGTCTGATGTGTAGTTTTTTTTTCAATGGTCTATTTATCTATTTGTAATTTTGCTATCCACACCTCTTTTTTCATCACTGAACTGTGAGGCAACCATGAGCCAAACTAATTGTTATTAGTACGATTATGAAGATGAAAACAACAATTCACATTATTATGATGATTTCTGCGTTTGAAAGTTTGGTGCCTCCAGTGTTCTCCACACATCCTACCTGCTCCTCCTACCACCAAACCCCACCACCTCGGTGAAGGATCACCAAACTAACTCACCGTGCTCTCACCGCAGGGCTACAACTGTGGCGGGGGTTCAGGTGGAGGCGTGGCCTCTCTGCCCGCTCCCTCGCAGAAGAGGTTGGACGACAGCGGTGCCCGCTTCACCACCGCTAACTTCCAGGAAGTGCCGCTGGCCCACGCCGGCGGCGGTGGCGGCAAGGACGGCGCGGCGGGCGACGGCGGGAAGCCGGGGCCCGAGACCAAGAACAAGAAGGGCGGCATCGGCGGTGGCGCTGGCGCCGGCTCTATCGCCGGCGGCCATGTTGTGGGGCAGAGGGGCGGCCGCAAGTCCCTCACGTCGTCGGGGAAGCCGCTGCCCTCCGCCGTGGTCACCATGGCGACCTCCTCCACCTCGGCCACCGCCTCCACCGGACCGTTCCATCAGGGTGAACACTTTATTACGGGGGTTTGGCGCGGACCCGTTTTGACTGGCTGTATTGGGTGCGTTCGGAGTGTTTGCTTTGTATGCGCAGAGCAGACAGCAGACGCAGACTCGTTGGCTCCTGTAATCTAGAGCTTTGTTTAGGTTTAGTCCTGACTATCACTCACTCAAACACACGCGCACACACACACACACACACACACACACACACCATGACCTTAAGGATAGAAGGTAGTCAGCGCTCCTGTGTCTGTTATCAGTTTTGTGTGTGTGTGTGTGTGTGCGTGCGTGCTTGTTTATGTTTCTGTGTATGGAAGCTTATGTGTGCTCATCCTGCATGGCCTCTGTCACATAGGAATGATAGAAGGCTGCCTGCAGAGCAGATGGGGAGAGGGTGATTAACTGGTTATTTTTGTTATGTCTCTTCTGCTCCCATGGTAATGGAAAATGGGGGGGGGGGACTGGCACAAAAACCTTTCCACCAGGAGCCCAAACGGACTTGCCCTGTTGTCCTACAACTTCCTTTGTTTTAGTCCCACCTGGTTCTGAAACCATCAGATTAAACGACAGAATGTGTTCATGTCTAAATAAACACTTTTCAATATAATAACACAACAATCAAGATGAATGATGTTCAATGATTCATGACCACCCCTCTCTCCTCCTTATCAACATACCTTTCCTTTCCCCCGTCCCAAACCCCCCCCCCCCCCCCCCCCCCCTCATCACTCTCCTCCGGCTCCTGCTCTCTCTCTCTCTCTCTCTCTCTCTCTCTCTCTCTCTCTCTCTCTCTCTCTCTCTCTCTCTCTCTCTCTCTCTCTCTCTCTCTCTCTCTCTCTCTCCCTCTCTCTCTCTCTCTCTCTCTCTCTCTCTCTCTCTCTCTCCCCTGACTAACGACTCCCTCTCCTCGCCCCCCAGGCCTGCTCCTGACCAGTGCCAGCAAGACCTCGTCCGCCCCGTCGTCCTCTGACTTCCTGGGCTTCGCCGACTCGTCCCTGCGGCCGGGCGGGGGCACCGACCTTCTCCTCGCCGCCCTCCTTCAGCAGCTGCCTGGTGAAGACGGCCTCGGAGGCCGGCGGCGCCGAGGGCTCCACCGCGCTCTTTGGCTCCATGATGTCGGCCGCCGTGCGCCGGGAGGTGCGTAGCGCTCGCTCCCCCCCGCCAATTAAAACGCCGCTCCGCTCCGCTCCCATTGGCCGCTCGTCGTCTTTTCTCATTCGCCCGTAATTAATTTCATCCTCTTTTAAAAGGACAGAGTTAACTTTTCCGGAACCATGTATAAACGCCAATTACATAATAAACAAACGCGTCGCGTCCAATAGGAAAATTGGCCCCTGCAGACTTCTCCCGTTTAACTAACGAGAAGTTTTCGGATCTGTTGTCAGTTTAGTTAAAAAAAAACAGATGGTATCCCGATAAAGTATTTCCTGACTCCACATAGTGCAACGGTTACATGTTTAAGCTGTGAATCCGTGCCGTCACTGTCTGCCAGCGAGCCTGGCAAGTTTTCTTTTCATGTTTTCACACTAATTGGCTGGCGTGTGCTGGCAACCGCCGCTCACAAGCAAACATTCTAATTGTTTCCCCCCCTCCCCTCCCGGCAGTGGGCGGGAAGCTGTACGAGAACTCTCACAGCCTGACGCCGCCGGACCCCGTGAGCCTGGCCGGCGTGGCGGGCTTCAAGCGCGCCCAGCCCTCCACGTCCGGCGCCGGGCCGGGGCTGGCGGGCGCCGGCGACGACGGCGTGAAGAAGAAGAAGAAGGGCAACTGGCGGAACCGCTTCGGGCCGTGCTTCACCACGGACGCCAAGCCGTCGGAGCCGGCGCCCTCAGCTCACGCTCCCCGCCGCCGCCACGGCGACCAACGCCGCGGCTTCCTCCTCCTCGTCGACGCCGTCCTCCTCCATCGCCTCGCCGGCCGCAGCCGCGTCCGCGCTGTCAGGGGCGCCCCGGTCTGGGGGGGCTGGGCGGGGGCGGCGTGGGGGGAGGATCCGCCGGCGGCGGGGGCGGGGCCGAGAGGATGATGGGTGTGGGCGGCGCCGGGGTCCAGAAGTCCCCGTCGCTGCTGAGGAACGGGACGCTCCCGGGCCACGCCGGCTCCACCCCCACCGGTGCAGGTAGGACACGTGGACAAACAAAACACACGCACCTAATCTCAGTTTCCTGGTGCTACTGGTTCCAAGCTTGGCCAGGCTGCCCTGTTTACTTGGTATTACAGAAACAGGCTGTGTGTTCACTGTGATGACGTGTGGTTCGGGGGTTATTTTCATTCCTAATTACCAGCAAGCCGTGTCTTTTCTTAACGGGAAAGTGAGGAATGCCCCATTTAACACAGCGTCTAACGAAACAAACACAACAAGTAGTGTGTCCTTTGAAGGCTCATGATCATGGCAAGAGAAAATCACAAATATTGATGTACCTCTCTCTCTCCCTCTGCTCCTCACACGCTCGCACTCACACACATGTTGAAGTGGTCACTGTCTTCCCGCACCCCCTCCCCAATCTGTGTTCAGTTGCCTGGCAACCGTCTTTATGCTTTGGAGTTCCCTTCTACTGATGGAAATGGCCGAGCTGTATTATGCCCCCTCTTCCTTCTCCTCTCTCCTCTCTCCTCCCACATCTCAAACAAGCAATAGCCTGCTGTTTGTGCCTCCTCTCTCCTCAGCACTTTTCTTTTACCTGTTTCCATACATATCTCTCTAAACAAGCGTCCATTTGCCTGTTCCCCCATCCCATGTTGTTTGGCTAGCCAACATGGCCGCCAAATGTAACATACAATTCTCCTTCCATATGTAAGGTGCGTGTTGAGTGTGTAGTGATACACACACGCCTGTGCAAAAAAAAAACATGCTTCAGAAGGCGTTTTTTCCACATGTTCCTCTTCACGGGTTAATGTTAGTAGTGGGGGTTCGAGGAATGATGTATGGGAAGTCTGTTTCTCTGTCGGGGCGTGTTCACACCTAGACTCTGGTTCGTGGGGGAGGCTGCTGCTTTGTTACATTTTCATTTGGTTCGGTGAACAAAACCGTGTGAACAACGTGGGCCGCAGTTTAACGGGCGGCTCGTCTGGTGGGCAGAGCGTCCCAGGAACACTCCCAGCGCTTCCTGGTTCCCCAGAGTAACAGTGGAACCGCCTCGCGTGGCCTGCTGTGTCTGCGAGAGTGACCACAAGCCGTTGCTTGAGGGCGTCGTCCGACCATATCTTACCTCCTGATTGCACCGCACCTGGCAAATTTTGATCTAGTACTGTTTACCCGGCTGAAGACACCAATCTCTAGTGATCCGAGTGTACGTTCAACCCACAATGCATTGTTTGACTGAGTTTTGACCGAGACGCCCGTTTCCTTTTCCAAGTGGACCTGCGTTTGTTTGTTCGTCTGTACGTCGTGGCAAACGCCCCAGGGTCCGATTAAAACGTGCGTGCCTGCGTGCCTGCGTGCGTGCGTGTGTGGCAGGAGGGCGATGGTAGCCTATGCATTCAGTAAGCCACATGCTAATGCATACTGAATACTGACAATACCCCAGGCAATGCATGCTCAGAGATAACTTGTAGAAATTGTATTCATTTTTGTATGGCAATTTTGTGTTTCTTTGTTTGAAAGCCTGATAATAATACGAAAAGGATATTTCCGGCAATGATTGCAGTCAAGATTTATATTTGATATATATATATTTATATATGATAGTTAATCATATTGAATGTATATTTTCATATAAATGTATATTCATATTTTTAGATGAAGATATAAATATGTATCTATACTATATTTTAATTGTAGTCGACCAATGGCCGGATAGTGCCGGCTAACAGAAACCCTGCTTCTCCCATCTTGTCTCATGTGAGTAACTGTTTTCTGTAATTTGGATGAATTTCAATTCGACCCTGGGTTTAGGTCCCAGATGAAGGGGCCAGAACATGTGTGATATTTCGTTAGTAGTCTGAATACATTTTTGTTAATTTATGAACGCATCACCTAATGAGTTTCAAAGGGAAGAGGAAAGGGATAATGTTGACAATGAAAAATGACCAGGGCTGTTTGGCACAGATGTTTAGTAGGCACTCTGATGTACTACAGATGTCACACATAGGTGTGTATCTGTGTGTGTACCTGTGTGTGTGTGGACGTCTACGGTACCGCGACATGCTTAAATGAGGGACCGTCATCACAGCACATTAATTGAGTAGTTTTAAATTAATTCTGATAAAAAATAAATAAATAAAAGTATACATTAGTCGCCCAGGTGAAAACAACGTTACTAACGGTGTGGTTTGCCATGCCTTGTCTGCCACACAGCTCAGCAGCCTGGTGGTATCGTTCGCTTGACAAGTGGCCACTAAACCACACGATGTTTGGAATAAATTGCAATAAAGCGCAGAGCGATTTGCATGTTATCAAAGGAAAAGCAAAGGGGAAAACCAAACGCGTATTGACTGCTTGATTAGTCTGCCTTGGTGCGTTTCTATAGGCTGCCGGTGCCTTGGCCTCCAGCACTTGACTTTGTATTAATGCAGTCATTCCTCCCTGCGTCTTCCTTACTCATGTTCTTATGAGGGGCTGGAGTATTGGGTTCTTTGCAGTGGAGGACTTTATTGATTCTACTTGTTTTATTGTCTAACGGATTTTTAAAAAAATATGTTTTTGGTTTAATAGGCGACCGTTTTCAAGCACAGCGTGATCACTTATTTATTGACCATGCTCCAAGCGTAGCACGTATACACACACACACACATGCACACACACACACACACACACACACACACACACACACACACACACACACACACATGCACGCGCACACACACGTGCATGCACACAAGCACATGCACATATGGTTCAATTGGATTGTAGCTTAAAAATCTACTTAAAAAATCTTTAATCGATAGATTAACAAAAAGTGAGTGCTTTTGATCGCTAAATTGCTATCGATGCGTGAAATGTGCTCAGAATTTGTTATACAGAGGTTTTTCTAGCAGTAGTTCCAAGGTATCTTCTGCTGTGTTTTAACCCTGTCTTGAGCTATGGGGACCATCCAAAGTGTGTGTGTGTGTGTGTGTGTGTGTGTGTGTGTGTGTGTGTGTGTGTGTGTGTGTGTGTGTGTGTGTGTGTGTGTGTGTGTGTGTGTGTGTGTGTGTGTGTGTGTGTGTGTGTGTGTGTGTGTGTGTGTGTGTGTGTGTGTGTGTGTGTGTGGTACATTCTCCTCCCAACTGTAAATATTTAGCCAGGGGTTAATGCAGGGCAGTAATGGGGAGGCTCCTGTCGTCTTTATCTCCCCCCCCCCCCCCCCCATCCTGTGTGGCGTCTCCACGGTGCGGACGGACGGACGGACGGTGGGCCTGATAGATAGGTGCTAGTGGGTGGGGGGCAGCAGCAGGGGGTTAGATGCGGGCCAGGTTAATGTTTGACAATGCTGGGGGTCACAGATGGGTTGGCTCAGCATTGCCCGGGCGAGGCCGGCGGTTCTGGACTGCCCGTGGTGGGAGGTGATCTGTTAGCGGAGGAGAAGTTAGCTCCAAATGGGTAGCGTGACCGCGGAGGACACTGTGTGTCAATGTGTGCTTGAGCTGGGGAATGAAGAATAGGAGGCAGCGCTAAAGTTACACAAAGCAAATTCAATGCAGCGGTTTTCGGTCAAAGCTTAGTGAAATGATTTTTTTTTGTTTTTTTTGCGATTTTTAGAAGGTATTATAATTAGATATATTTTGTGCAGTTTAGCGGTGTCACTGTTGAGAACAGGCACAGAAAGTATCTTTTAGTCTTTTTTCCATGATTCTTTGTGTTGTGGTTCTCGTCTCCATGGCGAGCGCTTGTCAAAGGCCATCGCTAAGGCAACAGATGATCATTTATAAATTACAGTTACATTTTGTTCATCTGAAAACTAATAAAAAAAACTATAATGAATACAAACCCTAAAAGCAACATTACATCCGAAAATAAAAATATTTTCTTTACGGGTTTTTCAATGTTATTAATTTGCATTTCACTGTTCATTTAGGCTGCACTTAGTCGATTAACTGTAGAGTCGAAAAACAGAAAGTTCCTGGAAAATTCTCAATCGATTAATCCTTTAAGTAATTTTTACAAATAAACACATGCTGCTTAATGTTGCCGTTCAGTAAAATATTTGGTTAATGGATCCTTATGAAAAGAATAGCTTTTATAATAAGCAAGTTTTTCTTGCTTGTCAGCGACAACGTCGACAGCGTCATCACTTTGGATTCTGCCAACTTGTGACGGATGACATTTGCTATTATTTATGACATTTTATAGACTAAATGAATAATCGATGAATCGAAAAACATAATCGTTTGCTGCAGTCCGAAGTTTAATTGTACCAACAATAAAAAGAAATGGTCTAGCGCCATATAGATTTTACACTTAACCCGAGATGGAAATAATAGATTTCCTGTTTGCCAGGAGAAGGCCAGGTTGGCTTATAAATCTGGCAGCTCCAGGTGGATGTTCAACACCTTCCAACAGCTAATGAGTTGGACGGGAAGCGCTGCCTGGACAGATGGAGAGGGGAGCCACGCTCAGGGTGCCCGGGCAGGTCTGCTCTCCTGGGATCGGAGCTATTGATCTCTCCGAGACGGGCCCAGGGGTCCAGCTGCAGGAGCTCACGCTTGCCCTGGTGTTCACGTCATGTTGGGTCCATTTCTGGTTCCTCTCCAGCTTTGGGGGCGTTTTTTTTGGTTGTTTTTTTTGTTTTGTTGGTGTGTTGCATACATGGTGACTGGATTAATCCAGTGCAGCTTTATGCTGATGCAAACTTCTGGGCCGGGCGAGAGTCTTGCTTTTGCTTTAACTTTCAGTCTGGCTTCAGTTGTGACCGGCGACATGCCGACTGGGCACGTGCGTACCGAACCATGACATCACGGGCTGCCGTCGGCAGTCTGGGAGCTGTGGCTAACCGTGCTACCACACAACTACCATTCAACATGTCAGCCCGTAGAGAGCGTGTGTGGTTGGTGTGTACACCTGTGAGTGTAGATTAGTCATCTTTCTCTCATTCTTTTTGTCTCTCTCTCTCTCTCTCTTCCCCTCTTTATCTCCCCCTCCTTCACTCACGCGCTCTCTCTCTCTCTCTCTCTCTCTCTCTCTCTCTCTCTCTCTCTCTCTCTCGCTCTCTCTCGCTCTCTCTCTCTCTCTCTCTCTCTCTCTCTCTCTCCCCCAACCCTCCCCAATCGCTGTGGTACAAAGCGCTCTTGTTTGCCCAGTGAATGTGCAGTGCCCTGAGCCATTCAGGCCTTTGTGGGCTGAGGGCCTCCTTCCACCCTCTCCCCTCATGGGGTCAAAAGGGGTGCAGGGGCAGGGCTTATCCCTGGTTAAAGGGGACATGGAGGGGGCGTGAGGGGAGAGACAGAGAAGGAGGGAGAGAGGGGGGGAGAGAATGAGAGAGGGAGATGAAAGATTGGATGTGTGTGAGTGGGAGAAAGAGACAGAGGGCAATAGAGAAAAGGAAGAGAAAGAAAATTAATTGTGTAGCCAAATGTCTTTGGGTAGAATGCTTGCTGTGGTTTTGAATGGTGCACAGGCAGCTTCTGTACGATAACGGCTGTTGGTTAAACTGTAAATATGTGACAGTTTATTAATACGGTCTGCAGGCCAGAAAAGGGGCAAAGAGCCAGTGGTCCGGTTCCTCTGTTCCTGTTCCTGTTTTTTTTTCTGTTCTGTTCCCAAAATCTGAGCTGACTTTGTTGCTTACTCTGTTTTCTAAACACTCTGCCTCTTTGTACAACTGAACTGAAATGCATTTCCAGTAATGCTAATTCATACATTATTTCAATGTTTGAAAGAACATAGGAATCCCCTTTTAAATTAGGGATTCACCGTTGTAGCAATTTTCATCCTAAAATAATTACAGATTGTTATGATTGTCATGTCCGATGTCAATACAATAATCATTTAACTTTTTTTTTGCATTTTAAAAGAATGTTCACATTAATACCACAATTTATGAAAATGGAGAAAGAAGAGATTAATTCCTAATCCATCGTTCTGACCAATTCTATTTGATATTGCAGTTAACACACAACATGACGCCATGACACCCACACCTGTCACCAGGATGACCGACTG
>JAXIVH010000009.1:231351-233851 GCA_036785325.1 Urophycis tenuis
CTAATCGGCCCGGCTCGGTTCTCAGGCTTTGAAAAAAAAAGAAAGAAAATTGGCAGAGAGAGAGAGAGAGAGAGAGAGAGAGAGAGAAGAAGAAGAAGAAGAAGATGAAGTGGATGGGGGGGGGTGGTGGCTGTGTGTGTTTGAAGAGTGAGGAGAGAGAGGAGGGAGGGGGAGAGAGGAAGGAGGGGGAGAGAGGAAGGAGGGGGAGAAAGAGGAGAGAGATGCTTGGTGGGTTGGATGGGTTGTTTCCTCCCTGGTAGACGTGATGCTACCCAGGTACCTGAACACTGGGAGCCAGGCTCAGTGCACTGCATAGGGTGAGGGGGGATGAGAGGGTGAGGGGGGAGATAGACGGTGAGGGGGGAGAGAGAGAGAGAGAGAGAGAGAGAGAGAGAGAGAGAGAGAGAGAGAGAGAGAGAGAGAGAGAGAGAAAGAGAGAGTGAATGAAAAATAATAACGCGAAGGAAGAAAAAAATTCTAAGAAAGCAATTAAGAAAACAGAGGAAAATAAAGACAAAGAGAGGAGGAACGAAGTAGAGAAATGCACTTAATGGATGCACGGCGCTGGTTGAAGGTCATGCTTAATTGGAAGAGATCACACAGAGTGCATTTAGGCCCTAACGTCAACAGCATAGGCACTTAATCACTGCAGGAAAACACACACACACATGGGGCACGCGCACACACACACACACACACACACACACACACGCACACACGCACACGCGCACACACACACACACACACTCGCAGGGTCCCTGCTAATCTGTCTAAGACAGGCTTCCCCAGACCGCCGTGACTCACGCTGGCGCTGGGGAAGTCAGGAACAACTGGGGTGGATTTGCGACAGGATGTTCAGCACGTCTTTCCTCAATCAGCCCGCATGATTTTTCAATTAGTCAAACAGCCCGGCGCGTTCTGCCGCTCCGTTCGGGCCGCGCGGGGATTTGCCTCTCACCGCGGGGATCTGCCCCTAGCTTCCCAGTCAGCCATTAAACTGGAAACCATAAGTCGGGACTAAACCCGGGTTAATCGCGGCAAAGCCACGGCGCTCCCAGGCCGTATAAGTGCAGTAAATACATATTTTTACTGTATGTTTCTTTTTCTGTAATTTCGAAATGGGCATGAAATGGGATGCATCATTTGGGATATTTCAGTCTCACGCCAAGAGCCTCTGAATGATAACTCAAAAAACATGTCAACATGTGAACCCTTTCTGGTTCTCAGCAGCGACACGGGATCCAGTCGGGGCGCGCACAGAGAATGGGCCACTCTTGACAATAAGGGAAAAAAAACAAAAAAGAAAAATCTGCAAAATCCCCCGTCCCCCGTGGATTAGGAACAGGGGAGGCCTGTCGCCGCGGTGGCAGGCGAACCCGACACCAGCGGCGCGATGACTTAGCGGCCGGAATTAAAAGACAGCGATGCGACGCGGCCGGATCGCTTTCAGCGGGGGGGTTTCACTCTCAGGACCGACTCCCACGTGCGCCCAAGACTCTCTCTCTCTCTCTCCCCCTCCCTCCCTTCGCTTCTCCTCTCGCTCAGCTTCATCACCACCCCCCCCACCCCCCACCCCCCACCCCCCGCCCTCCTCTTCCTCAACCGACCCGCCGTCAACAATGGCCGCCGTGCAGCGGCGACATTCTTGGAGCATTCCAGCACCACGAGCGGCTGGGGCTTCGCGTGACAGCGGCCCGGGGGACGGCTCTCGTTCAGGAATCCCCCCTCAGCGCCCAGCTGGTGTGTCCGCTCATCGCTTTCCCACCCCGTCCAACCCGATCCGTGGCCCGGCGTGGCGCATTGTCTCCGCCGCGCATCGCCACCCGCTCGGCTTACAGTCGTTACTCTTCCAGCGTGTGTAATGTGAACACGCATGCGAACAGGTATCCAGTGTGTCCACTTATCTGGGGCACAATGGGGTGACCCCCACCTGGGCCCTTTGTCTTACGGATGCTGCTGGGATTTGAAGTTTCACCGTGGCTCCTCTCGGTTTTCACTTTCCCCCCCCCCCTTAAAAGTCCCTGGTGTCAGCGGTGCTGGCTCGCACACACTCCCCCCCCCCCCTACCCCCCGCTGTGTCTCGCTTACACACACACACACACACAGGAGGACACACTCCAGCACGCACAGGCACACACACACACACAGACACACACGCACACACCGCAAGCATGTGGACATATACACACATGCACACATACATATGCAAGCATGTGCCCATGTATGTGCACACACACAGGAGGACACCACTCCGCACGCACAGGCACACACACACACAGACACACACGCACACACGCAAGCATGTGGACATATACACACATGCACACATACATATGCAAGCATGTGCCCATGTATGTGCACACACACATACACACACACACACAGGCATGCCTGTGCACGTGCACACACTCCCATCCACGCAGTCACAGACACACACACACACACACCTTCCCCTGCACACGCTCACAAACACGCACGCAAATTTACAAACACAGATACC
>JAXIVH010000009.1:238851-246351 GCA_036785325.1 Urophycis tenuis
CACGGCTGCACGCTCGCAACCAAACACACACACACACACACAGACACACACTCACATGCACACGCACACACAGACACACACACACACACACACAGACTCTCAGATGTGTGTGAACTAACTGTGTGTGTCTGGTGTGTGTATGTGTGTGTGTGTGTGCGTGTGCGTGTGCCTGTTTGTGTGTGTGTGTGTGTGTGTGTGTGTCTGTGTGTGTGTGTGTGTGTGTGTGTGTGTGTGTGTGTGTGTGTGTGCGTGTGTGTGTGCCTGTGTGTGTGTGTGTGTGTGCGTGCGTGCGTGCGTGTGTGTCTGTGTGTGTGTTTATGTGTGCGTGCGTGGGTGTGTGTGTGCCTGTGTGTGTGTGCGTGCGTGGGTGTGCGTGTGCCTGTGTGTGTGTGTGCGTGCGTGCGTGCGTGTGTGTGTGTGTGTGTGTGGTGATGGAGGCCTCCACCTGGGCTGGCTGGTAGTTAATCCTGTTAGGTGCAGCTCAGCGCTGGCTGAGGGGCTTTGGTAGGGGCAGCCCACGGCCACACCAGCCCCACGCCTCAGCTTAGGAGAGCAGGACGGCTCGTTACACAAATTAGGTGGATCAATGAGTAAACATACCCAGCTTATACATACCCCTATATACATATAGACATATTCAGTATATATATTTATGTTCTTTTTTTTTCATATATTCCTTCTCTAAAGCTCTCTCTCTCTTTTGGGTCTGGGAACCAGAGAGAGAGAGAGAGAGATAAATAAATAAAGAGAGAGAGCTGTAGAGAAGGAATATAAAATAAAGTCCCCCAATAAATACATATATCGACGCGAAAACAAATCCACCACCTTGTGCATGATGATGGCCTTTCCACTGTTATTATTTTCTAACGATTTGTTTATTTGTGGCGATCACAATTGTGTACATAAATGTGAATGATGAAGCGCCAGCCGTAAAGATTCAAAGGTACACAAAGCACAGACGCACACACACACACACACACACACTCAACAACACCCTTGTGACGAACACACCTGTACCGATTCCATTCCACCTGCGCTGGTTGAGCTGGAATGGTTTCAGCCGGTGGCTGCCCAGCCAGGTGGAGGAGTTATTTCATCCCAGGTGAGGCGTGGCGCTCTCCCATCAGTGGAGGCCGGCGTGGCCCCCCTGCAGTGCTCTGAGCTCGGGGTCTGTGGTGGGCCACGGGGGGGGGGGGCTCTGTCAGCAGCACCAGAACCTACACGGTAGCCGGGCCTCTGCAGAGACAGGGCCAGAACCCTCACACACACACACAGAACCACGCACATTGTAATATTACGCTCATATCTTTCAGCGAACCCACACTCTTTGAGGAACAACAGTTAATTATAGAAACAAAAAAACAAAACATATATATATATATATATATCTATAGCTATCTATCCATGCAGAGAGCTGTAGCCAGATAGATGGATAGATATACAAGATTGATAGAGAGCAGAGAGAATTACAATGAGATAAAGAGAACGAGAGAATGTGAGGGAGACAGTGTATGAGGGAGAGAGAAAGAGATACATAGAGAGAGAGAAAGAGAGAGACAGAGACAGAGAGAGAGAGAGAGAGAGAGAGAGAGAGAGAGCGAGAGAGAGAGAGAGAGAGAGAGAGAGAGACACACACACACACACACACACACAGAGCGAGAGCGGGTGGAAGCTGAAGGTGCAGGCAGATGGAGCTCCCTTCGGCGGTGGCTTCTAAGCCCCGGTCTCCAGAGGCTGATGGGATTTTCATTTCAATGGGTCCTAAATATTCATCACTTTCCCTCTCCCCACCCTACCTTTAAACCCTCACTGCTGGCTGCCTCACACACACATGGAGGCCGCGCAACTGGCAGCCCGGTCATGAGAACTGACAACCAAGCGGGCCTGCATGCACCAGCAAGTGGGTGGAGGAAACACACACACACACACACACACGCACAAACACACACGCATGCACGCATACACACACACCAACAAGCGCACACACACACACACAGACGAGTACGCCCTGCAAAACACAACACACACGCGGATGTTGGCTGCACGTGAATAATGAAACGTACAGAACTGAATCAAATCTCAGGGAGAGGGTCTTGATTGATACTCGTGCATGCACACCCAAAAAAAGACACACACACGTGCACACACATGCACACACACACACACACCAACCAACCAACACTTACGCAATCACACAAACTAAACGAAGCTAAACTAAAACACACACACACACACACACATGCACACACACACACACACACACACCAACACACACAGACACAAACACACACACCAACCAACACTCACGCAATCACACAAATTAAACGAAGCTAAACTGAAACACACACACACACACACACGCACACACAATCACCCTTAAACTCACACACACACTCACAGACATCATTAGACCCTGGCAAGGCGCAGTGCTGGCCGACAGTGGCTCTTTGTTTTAGCGCCGGCTCCCTCTTATTAAATCAAATATTGTGACCCTCGGTGAAGCGGGCCTTTGTCCGCGCCGGGCTCCGGGCTCGGCCGGCCCCCTCGAACCACGGGCCGCGCGGGAGTGTTAAGAGGGCCCATTGACACGGGGTGGATTACCATACATTAAGGGGTTAAATGGAAGCGTCATCGTTGTGGCTGAGGAGCGAAAGCAGCCCCTGGGATATTATGCTTCCCACTTGAAGGCCATGAATGGCTAATGCTAGCGAGCGGTTCATTTAAATGGGGCCGCGATGTGGGTTTTTTTTTTTTTTTTTTCCTTGACGGTGGCGGTGACAGGAAAAAACAATGTCTGAGGAGCAATGGAGGTCTGAGTACTGCTGGAGATCTGAGTACTGGTCTGAGGAGCAATGGAGGTCTGAGGACTGCTAGAGGTCTGAGGACCCCTGGAGGTCTGAGGACTGGTCTGAGGAGCAATGGAGGTCTGAGGACTGGTCTGAGGAGCCCTGTAGGTCTGAGGACTGGTCTGAGGAGCAATGGAGGTCTGAGGACCGCTGGAGGTCTGAGGACTGGTCTGAGGACCGCTGGAGGTCTGAGGACTGGTCTGAGAAGTGTTGGAGGTCTGAGGAGTGTTGGAGGTCTGAGGACCGGTCTAAGGAGCCCTGGAGGTCTGAGGACCGGTCTATGGAGCCCTGGAGGTCTGAGGACCGGTCTGAGCGGTGATGAGGACGGGCCGAGTGTAACTCTTCATGTGAACGTTTAATGCAATTATCATGAAAGGTTTGGTACATTTGTATGGAGAAGATTGAAGGTTTGCCATGTGACTGTATATCGGGTATTAGATGATAATGATAATATCATCAACACAACATTACGCATGGTCTTCACTCAATTGTTACTCATTTATATTGTGTAAATGCTGCTAAATAACAAGGTTTCTATCCGCCACGGTGAATGAGCACAGCAAAGCACAGCCAAGGCTTCACAAGGTGATTCAAACCACAAATTCCCATTGTAGGTGTGTGTGGTTTAGTGAAGTCATGCTGTAGCTACAGGGCTAGGTATCTGTTATACGCCGAGCGGTTGTACACTTCTGTCTATCACCTCCTCCTGGGGTATGGTCCGGCATTGTGTTTGGTTCTGTATTTATTAGTATTTTATTTGAGGCCCCCAGCAATGTAGTGTGAAGAGGAAACAAGTTGAAATCCAGTCATTTACATGTGCACTTCCTTGTTTTTTTGTAAGTACGTGTGTTTAAGCATGTGCGTGTGCTTGTTTGTGTGTGTGTGCGTGTGTGTGTGTGTGTATATGCGTGTGTGTGTGTGTGTGTGTTCGTGTGTGTACGTGTGTGCGTGTGCGTTTAAGTGAATGGATTACTCTTGGTGAGTTCCATGGTCCGATAGGACAATGAGCCCGCGGCAGACAGAAGAAGACAAAAGCCCACACCCCTGCCCCCCAGACACACACACACACACACACACACACACACACACACACACACACACACACACAAACACACGTGCACACACATGCACATTTGCACACACACACACACACACACACACACACACACACACACACACACACACACACACGCACATCACATCAACTATCACACAATCAATCATATCGTTGCTGCTGCCAAAGTGTGAAAGTATCACAATTCACCAAATGAGCAGCATTTCTACTGAAAGCATGTTCTTTTAATGTTGAATGCTCTCTCATTGATTTTTCCACCCTGCCGGATTGGCTGGGTGATCTGATGAGGGGGCTTTGTGTAGGTGGTGTGAGTTCAGAAAAACATTTGGAAACACAACCGCAGTGCCGGCATTGTGGCTGACACCACATCGTCGCGTCGGTAAAAGAACCTCGCAAATCCCACCGTTCTTTCCCCACAGGTTCTGTGTCCCGTTGGAAGGCTCCCTACAGCGGGCCCGGTCCTACCACTGGGCCCACCTGCGACACCAGAGGCCCCGGTCCTGGTCACAGTCCCTGTGACACCAGAGGCCCCGGTTCTGGTCACAGTCCCACTGTCTAACATGCACACACCGTTGTGAGTGTTGTGTTGGCGGGAGGCGTCTGCGGCCCGCGCTGTTTGTGACTCCCCCTGCGGAGACATAAAGGCCCGGGGGCGTCTCTGTTCGGACCGTCGTGTAAGGTAGCGGTGTGGGGGAGGGGGGGGGGGGGGGGGTGGGGGGGGCGATAGGGTTTCCCTGGCCGGGGGTTTCCAGCACCGCGGCCCGCGCTGCGCTGACACGGAGCCGATGTTCAGCGTGAAAGGGAGGAACCGGACACTGAGAGAGTTGTGTCATTCAATCACACCGGTTTCTGGTTACGGCTGCCTCCGCTCAATAGGGACAGGTAAATATTACACCAATTAGAATAGAAAAGGGATTGATTAAAGGTGAGTCAGGATTATCAAGAGTAATCCTCGATGTGTTTATTTGACTTTGAATAAAGTAAATGTTTGACAGTGTTTAATGGGAGCGTGCGAAGGCAGAAGCCAGCCTGCATGCACGTATGCAGCCTTCCCTCGGATACTGCACTGCTGAGCTGAAATTCATGCCTTGCACAATGGAACCACAACACCTCCAACAGGAACAACAACAACAACAACATGGACAAATGAAAAAATAAATAAAGAGGCGCCTACCAAGGCCTGCATAGCAGCATGGCGTCCATTCTGAGGGCGGGCTGCCATGGTGCCAGGTTGTTATGGTTGTTATTTGTGTGCATATGTTTACGTGGCAGTGTGTGTGTGTGTGTTTGTGTGTACGTGCATCTGTGTGTGTGTGTGCATGTGTGTGCATGTGTGTATGTGTGCATGTGTGTGTGTGCGTGTGTGTGTGTGTGTGTGTGTGTGTGTGCGTGTGTGTGTGTGTGTGTGCAAGTGTGTGTGTGAGTGATGGGAGGACACCCTGGGTTTGTCAGCAGAGCGGCGGTGATGCTGATGAGAGACAACTGGAGACTGGGGACAGTGACCGCTCGCCATGACGACCTCATCGCCACGGCGGCAATCCTTTTGATTATCCCCGCCGTGCGAGTCTGAGCTAGCTCTGACCACCCCTCCTCCCCCCCCCCCCCACACACACACACACACACACACACACACACACCACAGAGCTTTGTAACCCTTGTCAGGACTGTGTGCATTCGCTCACCGCTCTGCCTCTCCTGGAAGAGTGGCTTTACGGTCACGGTGACACGCGACACATCACAAGGTACACCTTTGCACTTCCTGCTTTTCCGGCTCGCTGACCTCTGATTGGCTAAGCTGTCGCTAGGATGCGTGAATGAGGTCAGCTCCGACCAATCAAACAACAGAAGTGAACGCAGGTGTGAGATGCGGGTTTGACAGATGACAGCAAAGGATCAATGAATCAATGAACCCCAAATGTTTTATGTTTTTCATTACAGACCCACTTTGTGGTATGATGTCCTGCAACACGGGTATTATTTGCTGAATATAATAATTTTGCTAAAAGAAAAATATTCTTTCAATATCCTTGGCTGATTCTTATTGAGGGCGGCACGGTGGTGCAGTGGTTAGCACTGTCGCCTCACAGCAAGAGGGTTCTGGGTTCGAATCCACCTGGGACCCGGGACCTTTCTGTGTGGAGTTTGCATGTTCTCCCCCGTACTTGCGTGGGTTCTCTCCGGGTACTCCGGCTTCCTCCCACAGACCAAAAACAAGCAGGTTGGGGATTAGGTTAATTGGTGTCTCTAAATTGACCATAGGTGTGTATGTGAGTGTGAATGGTTGTTTGTCTATGTATGTTAGCCCTGTGATAGGCTGGCGACCTGTCCAGGGTGTACCCCGCCTCTCGCCCGTTGCAGCTGGGATTGGCTCCAGCCCCCCCGCGACCCTCGTAGAGGATAAGCGGTTACGATAATGGATGGATGGATGGATGATTCTTATTGATAATAACATTGAGTTACTTTGGAGGAAAGACTAAGTTATATGCATTTTCACTTATTCCAAAAACAAAACTCAAGGACAAGAACTGTTTCCATGTAATTGAGCTAAAACATGCAGTTAACTGGTTTGGAGAGAATGAACTCTGCACACAGAACCTTGCAGTGCAGGCTAAGCTACGCATGCAGCACACAGTAGAGGAAGTAGAGGCCGCAAACCAAACCCTATTTGCAAAATTGAGGACGTTTTTTTTTTGTGCTTTTCTAATGCGATTCTTCAAAATACACAAAGAAATCCGCTGATGGAAACGACGGCTAACGTTACAAAAACAATCGGAGAGGATAATTTGCCTTTACTTCATGTATATCGATGGCATGTGTTTCAAACATGTTTTGGGTCTGGGAACCAGAGAGAGAGAGAGAGAGAGAGAGAGAGAGAGGAGAGAGAGAGAGAGAGAGAGAGAGGGCGAGTGAGTGAGTGAGTGAGTGAGTGAAGGAACTTAACCGAGCAGGAAGTTAAACTGCTTAGTGTTGATATGTCTGACACCTGTCAAGCCGGTCCCCAGAGGTCAAAGGTGAACTCTACTTTGATTCGCGGGGGCGAAGGAGGTAAGGGCAGGGGAGGAGGGGGGGAGGCGGGGGGGAGGTAATCCGATCAAGGTGAAGTCACAGGTTGAGATTTGGAATTCGGCGTGTGAGCGAGGGCGCGGCCGGGCGAGGGAGAGAGAGAGGCGGCGGTGAGCAGGGCGAGCGAGAGCGAGCGAGGGCGAGCGTGTCTCCGGACCCGTCATGTGTCAGCGCGGCAGCGCCGGGGTAATTGCCGCCGCACGTTTGTTTTGCACATTTTTTCCGAAACACTTTCACGAGTCGCAGAGTGACGGCGCGACGCGGACGGCGAAACGAGACAACGGAAAATGTCTGCGGCCGACAGAGAGACGAGGCGGGGGAGGGGGGTAAGAGGAGGGGGAGGGAGGGGGGAGGTAATTAAATGAGGTCATGTTGGGGGAGCGAGTACGTGGATGCTAACGCGGCGGTTAGGTGATAAAGGAAACCCGTCCCCGTGGCGAGCGGCATAATGCGCCGCAATCATTTCTCGTGTTCGGTTTCACCGCAATTGTGTCTCCTGGAACGTCGGCTCAGGGT
>JAXIVH010000009.1:261351-266747 GCA_036785325.1 Urophycis tenuis
CTGGACCACGTTTCGCTGTGAATCACACCAGTGATATGTTAACAGTGAGCAGCTCTTCAGGCCCGGCAGCATGTGTTTCAGAGAGCTGTTCACTGCGTCACACAGAGACACCAACGGCGGTGTTGAACAACCGGGGTACCGGTCGTGGTTCTCGACAAGGAACCTGAGACCGTGCTCCCACACGGGCGTCAGACACAATCAAGACACGTTACATGCACAATCCCAATTTGTTTTTTTTATAGGGCCATTTATGTTCATATTATGAACAAAGACTGAGTGCATATGCAACAGAACCTATCCATAATGTATACAGTACAACCCGGAGACTGTGTTTACACTGTAACCCCAGGACCATGTGGTGCACGGCCTGTCCCATCGCTTCTTCTGGGGTCTGCAGAGCAGCGTGGCCTGGGGGGCCAACGCCCAAATGTGCCCAAGCAGCTTTCTGGCCTGATGGCCTGATGGCCTGTTAGTGCACTGCCGTACATGACATGGAGGGGGGTGGGGGGGGGGTAAAACTACAGACACACACACAAACGCAGGACAAAAACCAGCACCACTAACAAAACATGTCGTCTGAAAACACATGCACGCACACGCACACGCACACCCACACCCACACACACACGCACCCATATGTACACATGAGAGAATGAGAGGGAGAGACACTGCGACACACACAATGCACAGATGCATAGCGGCGAAGTGGTTTGGGAGACAGGGGCCTCACGAGACATGCGTTTGGGAGGGCGCTGTGTGCTGATTGGACATATGCTGACACACACACTCTTTTATTTAGGGTTTTGTGCTGACCTCCTTGTTGGTTCTGCTGAGTTTCCTCTGTGGAGTTAAGACGAGTAGCACCCATCTTTAGTGATCAGGTCAATGTTCAACAAAAAAAAAGTGCGTGCGCACGTGTTTTGGGTTTATGAGGACATTTTGTATTTTCATTTTGTGTTCAGACTCATGCCACCCAGACCTTGCTGTAAGGTCAATGTACACGTGTGTGTGTGTGTGCGTGTGTGCGTGTGCACTTTGTTTGGAGGTTTATGAGGACATTTTGTATTTAGATTTCGGGAGGGTGCATAGGTGTGTGACCATTCAAAAATTTAACACAGAGGCAGACAGACCTGCTCACGGGTGGGGGCGCTGGCGTAGAGCGGGCGGAGGGTGGGGAGCAGAGGGTGGAGGGTGGAGAACAGAGGGCGTAGCACCTGGCGGGCCACGGCAGCCTGAGTGTGAGGACATCAGTGCTGTCTGAGGAAGGTGTGAACATGTCAGCCAACAGAGTCCTTCTAAACATGCCTGTACACAACAACACACACTCACCGGGACACACGTTCATAGTTTTTGTACAAACACAGACACATACAGTGTAGTCTAGGACTAGGACCCACGTTTATACTCAATGTACAAACACACACAAAGAAACACACACACACACACACACACACACACACACACACACACACACACACACACACACACACACACACACACACACACACACAGATGTAAGCAACGGGTGACTGGGCAATGGCTATGACAAGACACAGAAGGATAGCGTCAATACCAACACGGAAATCTGTTATGACATAATGATGAAGAGGGCTGTGTGTGTACATCTATATGTGTGTGTGTGTGTGTGTGTGTGTGTGTGTGTGTGCGTGTGTGTGTGTGTGTGTGTGTGTGTGTACGTGTGTGTGTGTGTGTGCGTGCGTGCGTGCGTGTGTATGTGTGTGTGTGTGTAGAGGAGGAGCCACGTGACATAAAAAAAAAGCCACGGTGCCAAAATAAAATCAAATAACCGACAGACGATGTACAGTCGGGACTTCCGCGATGTTAACGTTACGGCCGACCGCCACAATTTAAAGCAAATCAGTCCCGGGGCTGCTGCTGTCAGGGGCGGCTCAGCGTGGCGGTAATGCTATTCAAATGGTGATCAACGACGGGAGGGTTAGCCGACATACGCGGCGTGGGGCGGAGGAAGCTAGCTAGCGCGCGCGCGCGGACCGCCGGCTAGCTTCAGGCGGTGTGCAGCTACAGTCCGTGAGCTGTGGCTTTTATTCCTTTGCTGGTGGATTCAATCAGGGGAGGAATAAATACAGAGTGAGTCAGACAGGGAGGTTGTCTCTCAAGATGGAGCACAAAGATCTCTTTAATATTTTGAATATGAAGATTTATTTAAACATCTCAATTTGGCACTTTTGTACATTTTACGTCAACACAAGTTGGCTATGAGGATATAAACGTATGCATCTAGGTGCATGTCTAACCTTGGCAAGACAATGCTGCAACACACACTTAATATTATCGTTATTAATAGCAGATGTCACTCAGATGCATGCGGACCACATTTCAACGATCATCACAATCAAAACATAATGGAAACATCTCTACTTTTTGGTTTGCAATGCATTCTGTATACATAATACACATCATGTAGACACATCTAGGGGAATGAACATGTCAACCGCTGGCTCCCACTGTACAGCCATCTCTCCTGAGAGTGGCGTGGCTGTCTGGTAACAGTGAGGAGCACCTGGTCTGCTCTGTCTGGTAACAGTGAGGAGCACCTGGCCTGCTCTGTATGCACGGCACGATGGTCAGGGCGAACTCGGAGGTTTTGAGTTTCGTCTCTGGCGGACGGTGTTTTGTCTTTGGTCCGTTTTCCCGGTTAGGCGAGCGGCAAGCACCTGCTCAGGGCTCCGCGGGGAGACGAGGGGAGAACGGTTCTCTATTCAGGGAGAACGAGGGGGGTTTAAAAGATTGGCTGGGCTCCAGTTGTAGGGCCGTTTCAGTTCTTCGCTATTTCCATGTCTCGCTGATGGATTCAGTGGGAAGCCCTTAATCAATCAGTCAATAACCTTTGTTAACGCGCTTCCACGGCGAAGGTAGAGCTGGGTTTGTCTTCACGGTGGATACTCACTCTGTATCCCCGCGCCATCACAGAAGAACCTGTATGGCCCGGTGCAGGCTGCTCCTGGGTTCGGTCAGTGTTATTTTTGTTAAATCCCTGATAGCAACGGTTTGTTTAACCTTAGGGGGGGATCATAACAACGGTAGGTTTGGCTCACTCACTTGACAGCTCCCAATCCTTATTTATAATGGAGCTGTAGCAATGTGAGAAACACACACAAAAGCAAGCACGCACAAACACACACACACAAGCACACACACACACACAGATACATACAAGCACGCACACACACACACACACTAGTGCACGCACACACAGACACACACACACACACACCAGTGCACGCACACACAGACACACACTGGCGCACACACACACACTAGTGCACGCACAAACTGGTGCACACATACACACCCCCACACACCATGCGAGCACTCCTACTCACACACAAGCTGCAGTAAATAAGCCAGCCTGTCATAATAATGACGAGCGCCGACTCCATTAGGGTTGTTTTGAGTTTATTCCCGTGATTTACGGCGCGGCAGGGCCCAGGAGCCCCGGACCCTCACCCAGGTGGCTGTCAGGGGGAGTTTAATGTCCTGGGCTCCCCTGTCTATCTGGAGGCCTGTCACCACAGCTCAGCGCTGGCTGGACGGCCAGCTGGGATCTCCAGCATCCTGGGCATTAAGAGTGTTGACACCGCCCTCAAATGTCAGGGCTGGATTCTCCTCTTTCTCCTCTCTCTCCTCTCTCTCTTTCGTTATCTTTTTCACTTTTTGTCTCTCTCTCTCTTATGCATCACATTTTTGTAATCCTTGGCAATGCTTTATAATAAGTTTCAAGATTTCAAGTATCTTTATTGTCAAGTGTGCTACATGGCAGGCATATAGCTCAGATGAAATTGCAGTCCTCTCAGACCTGCGGTGCAAAAATGAACAAATGGACAAACAAAGTAGACAAACGGACATTTTACAGACAAAACATAGAAACACAGAAAAGTACGAAAAAAAGTGAGGTAGTGCGGTTAAAATTGAATAGGGCAAAATATATTTAAAAACAGTCAAAAGAAAATAAGGATACATTAAAAGGGTACCAAGTACAAACTTGACCCTAACCTCTAAGATGTTGCTGTAAAATTGGCCAATTACTGCATTAAATAATGTTAATCAATGGTTAATTGATGCACCCTGTTTGTGAAGTGTTACCTCATCGTTTTATAATATCTTACACATTTGTATCCATTCTAGGCCTGTTATGATCTCTGCCCCTTACATCATTCTGCAATTACCTTACCTTAGCCATGTGTCACCTTTTGATGTGTATATATGTGGAGGTAGATAGAAATATGGACAAATGAATCGTAAATAAATCATATGGCAGTGTTTAAGTGACATAATTATCCATATCATGAAATGATCTTGGGTAATACTCCATAGATTCCACCATAAAAAGGCTGTCTAGGGCATTTCTCAAGTTAACTGTAAAGCCTTGTTTATCGCGCGACTCATAGATTTATTGTATTCCCATCACAATATGCAGGATCACATAATAAATGTAGTGCAACAAAAAATAAAAACCCTCACAAGGGGCATTGATTTTGGCGTAAACATAATTATCAACGAACGCCAGACTAAATTGGCCTGACAAGATAGAGTTCATTATCAGCCAAAGCACTTGGGAGTGTGACTCTCTAATTAATTTTCTATAATGAACCCAATGTTTTTGTTAAGCGTAGGAATACCTCAGTGACACATTGTTTACTAAGAGATCTCCCGCTGATTTCCATCCAGCCGAGATGTTTGTAACAGGTCAAACAGCTGATCGAAAACGCGTAGAAACATATTAGACGATAATGAAGAAAGTCCAAACGTTGTGACGCAGTCGTTTGCCCTCGATAAGGCTCATCTAGACACCTGGAAGACAGAAAACATCTGCCTCCACCATCTCCCACTTTTGACCAAACGGGAAGTCAAAAGTTTCCCCCCCCAAAAAAAAAGTTGAGTCTCTTTGGACAAGCGGGTCTTCTGACACTTAAAAAGCCAGAGTCCCCTGGCTGACTCAAAAATACACGACGCCGGCGTCAAAAAAACTATTTTCAATAATTGATTCCGCACTCTAATTGAACGGCCCGACCGAACGACATAGCTCATTACTTTACTCATTAGTTAATTATCGGAGAAGTAGGACAAGTCAATAAAAGTGAAGGCAGTAAATTCCGATACTAATTAGCCTCGCTCCCTTCGAGACATATTTAAAGGCAGATTAGTTACCTGAATGTCCCGCGACGAGACGGGGGGGAGGTGGGGGGAGAGAGGTGGCAGGCGGGCGGGAGGGGGGGGAGGAACGGGGGGAGGAACGGGGGAGGGGGGTTCTGACAGGCCCGTCAGCGAAGGTCGGGTGCGATGCTGTCGTTAAAGCGGGACGTTTCCTACTCACAGCGTTTCTAAATAACCCCTAAAGGTTAGCTGTCTGGAGA
>JAXIVH010000009.1:269447-289447 GCA_036785325.1 Urophycis tenuis
GCACGCACACACACACACACACTCCGGCCTCCTCTTTTGTTAGAGTTGAGACTGACAAGTGTGAATGATGTGGTGGTGGTGGTGACCAGAAGAGGGCAGGCATACTGTATTCAATCTCACATCGGTTCATATCTACTTCCCCCCCCCCCTCTCTCTCTCTCTCTCTCTCTCTCTCTCTCTCTCTCTCTCTCTCTCTCTCTCTCTCTCTCTCTCTCTCTCTCTCTCTCTCTCTCCTCTCTCTCTCTCTCTCTCTTCTCTCTCTCTCTCTCTCTCCTCTCTCTCTCTCTCTCTCCCTATACCTCCTACTGGAGGGAGCTCAGCTTCTGCTCTCTACTCCATAGTCTTTCCCATCGCTTCCCATTCATTTTTTTTTTACATGACACACATACACACACACGCACAAACATGCACATACTCTCTCTCTCTCACACCAATGTGCATTGCGCACACGCACACACACACGCACACACACACACAGGCACACGCACACACACACACACACACACACACACACACATACAGACACACACACACACACACGCAAGCGGACATGTCCACACACACATATGTGCATTGTGAAATACATTCTTGATCTGCACTGTGCTGTGATGCACATTGTGTTATTATTAGTACAATACACTATTACTGTACATGTTATGTATAACCAGGGGCCAAGTATGCTAGCTATGTTATAGCATAGTGGCAGGGCATTGTATCTACCCTGCCCCGTGGACTATCACTCCATGCTGATCAACGAACGCGAGCTAAAAACACATTCAGAACATTGAAAGCGGTTTTTTAAAATAGGATGTGGCTTGGGTTATGTAAGGCTTTAAAATTACAACACCCCACGAGTTCAACTCTCATCTAATTATTCTCTTACACATAACAGACACTCGTTGTTACACAAACTTGTTTAAAGTTTGCTCAGACTCAGGTGGCCTAAAACGACCTTGTATCAGCGCGTGACAGCGGTGAAGCAGTACAAGGCCCTGCAGGAACAGAACAGGCCACAGAACAGCCTCTCTCTTCCGGGGACTTGTGGGGTCCACGTGGGGCTCTGTCCGTGTCGACCAAGTCCACAACAACACCATTTTCACTGTTTTTTTTGTACGCACGGTCGGCAACTTTTTGAGCTAAAGGGGCATTCAGCAGACACTAAATGCAGACTGACAATCAGTACATTTGTGGGGTTCGACATGCGGACAGTTGGAGGAGGAGGGGGGGGATCGAGGGGATCGAACCGCCGACCCTACGATTAGTGGACGACCCGCGCTGTCCATCTGCTCTACCCCACTGAGCTACTGCCGCCCTCTACATCCTCACTGTGTAGGCTTTAATGAGACGGTACAGACAGACCGAGCCTTAAAGTCCGTCCGGCTTTCTGATGTCACGCATACTCCGCATACCGGGGGGGTGGGGGTGCAGGATGCAAACCGCACACTCATGTGGAAACGCTGCTGCGTGTGTCCAGAAGCAGGCCTCTTGTCTTCCCCGCGTCTTGAGGAGACAAAACTCAGACGCGGAGGCAGTGGCGCAAAGCGTTAATAATCAGCTCCTTTGAAAGGCGGTGTAAATGTGAGCGAGCCCCCCCCCCCCCCCCCCCCCCCCCCCCCCACACCCTCCACCGAGACCCTCACGCCCGTCGGTGATTCTCAGCGAAGGGCACGGCCAGAGACGCCACCGGCCATTATTACCTATCGATTCTGATTCCGCCCACTCCACCTCCGTCTCCGTTTCATCTGATCAGACACAAGCACATCGGCTGCGCCCTCTCTCCCTCTCTCTCTCTCTATCTCCCCCCCCCCTCTTTGTCTTTCTTGCTCTCTCTCTCTCTCTCTCTCTCTCCCGTGCTCTGCCTCTCTCTTTCATCTGTGTTTGTGTCTGCCTGCCTCGCCAGCCTGCCTCTCTGTGCTCTTGTTCTGAGACCCCCCCCCCCCCCGGTGTATTTTGGATCCTGGATGCCTACGGCCTCGTTCCACCCCCCCCCCCCCCCGCACACACACACACACACACACACACACACACACCCTGCACACCTCGTCAGTATTCACTGGTCTACCACCCTCCCCCCCCCCCCCCCCTCCCCCTCCACTCCTCCCCCCCCTCCCTCTCAACCCCCGCCACATTGGTGCTAATGAGTCAGTGGTGCTAACAGCGCAACGGTGGCTAGCCTGCTGATGAAATGTAAATGGGCAGTAATGAGCACAGGCCCGGCCACTGGGAGCATGGGGTGGGGGGCGGGGGGGGATGGGGGGGGGGGGGGGGGGGGACGGGCCCACCACCTCCACCATTGATGTCTCCGCCCCCAAACCTTCCACGCCATCCCTGACAGACCCAAGGCCCGGTCTCGGGGCGCGGGGCCTCGGAGTGCAGCAGGAAGGGGCGACTCCTGGAGGCGGGGCATCTGGAGAGACCCCTTGATGTGTGTGTGTGTGTGTTGTGTGTATGGGAGGGGGGGGGGGGGGGGTGGGGGGGGGGGGGGGTGGTGGTCTTTGGGCTTCTTGGGTCCTCCCTCTAAACGGGTCCATTAATTACCACGGACTCCTTGGAGAACATTAATAGTGAAATGTAATAATGAGGGGGTGGCAAATGTTTGCACTTGTGTTGTGTGTGTTGTGTGTGTGTGTGTATGTGTGTGTGTGTGTGTGTGTGTGTGTGTGTGTGTTGTGGGGGGTGATGGGGCATTGGGGGGGGGGGGGGAGTGGTTGGGGTGGCGGGGGCGGTCAAAGCCCTCCAGCTACGAGTCGTCACCGTCACTCGTCAGGGGGGGCGGGACTTCCTGACACCAAAGGTCAGCGATGGCGGCGGTACCGCCCCGGTTCCGGCCCGGCGCCGTCAGGCCGGACGCCAGCGCGCTCCTCCACAGGGTTCCCAGCCACACGCTTGTACAGATACAAAGGAAAATTCTGAAAGGAAAATAATGTATCGCGTTTTCGATGCAGACGTCGCATTTAATTGACATCCGTGCAGCACATAATTGGCTGCAATCATCTAATGGGTTCGGGATTATTGTACACATAATTGTGAATTAACTTTACGGATATAACATTTTCCAATGTCACTTTCCTCATATATATTAGCACGAGCACGTAGCGTCAGGGCCAGTGTAGCTAATTGCGGAACGGTTTGTAAAGTGCTTCCTCTGGGGCTGATTGGGCGATGACTCAGGGATCTGTGACATCACTTCCTGACACTGTAAGCGGCTGCAGCTGTACAGTCCTGCTGTGAACCCAGACTTCAGTTCCTCCTTCTCCGTTTGAAGAACGGGCCTTGGTGTGAATATTCCCACGTTTCACGGTGGGGTGTTGGTAACCCAGTGGCATTATTTGGGTTAATGTATTCTGAGTTATAATATATTCTTTGTTTTTCTACCTTTTCATTGACCTTGTGTGAGACTTTCATCTCGGTGAACAACAACTAGCCGATCCCAAACTCTAAAGTCAGCCTCCACCTTCCAATAATCATTATGAGCTGATCCAAAATACCTGCTAGGTTTTTACAACACGCATTGTTCAAGCACAGCAAGGCAGCGAGGAGAGGCTGAAAACTGAAGGAGAATCAATTTTGAAGACATTTTATTTTCAAAATATTCAACAAATACAGTGCTAAACAAAGTCAGGAATAAAGCCCCTGTTTCGTTGGTGTTTTGCGCGGTGTCTGCCAGCAGGGCAACCCCGGTCCTCTGGGCTTAGTTCACGCCTTGACTTGGTATAAAACCTCCAATTAGTTTCATAATTAATTAAACATGTTTGGAAAACGAATCAAAAGCACAAAAAAAAAAACTATGAATTATCACGGTGCTTCGGTAATGGTGGTTCTCAATGTAATGTAGATGTTATGGTGAATGCTAACACGGCAGTGATTGCGTTGGAATTTTGATAAAATGTTTAATTCACATTCCATTAGTTTTAATAGACAGCCATTTATTTAACTTGGTGGTTGTGCCTTTGATTAGGATGTGAGGCTGAGTGCTGTTTTAATTACAGAGCAGGTTGGACTCCTGTGCTGGAGCAACCGCACACTGGACCTCACGTCTCTGTCCACCACGCCAAGATGCAGATAATCCTGTTGGCTTTCGTTCATAAATAATGTGACCAAATACGAGGTCAAAGGGCTTACGAACAGCTACGTAAAGTGAATATACAAACAGCAACATACTCAATTTCTGCAGAATTATCCGCTGAAATCTCATTCATAGGGATTATTTTAATTATTCAATTTTAATTATTTTAAATGAGCTCCTCAAACCTGGACCATGCTTCACCCCACAAGGTGTAAAACACATAGAATGTAATCAGAGCAAGAAAAAGGGTCAAAATGTAACGCTCTACACAACTACTAGCATAGAGCAGCTCCACACACCCAAAGTGCTTGCACCATGGCCACATCTACAGCTAACAGCACTGTGATGGAACCATGGACCATCAGCAGCTAACAGCACTGTGATGGAACCATAGACCAACAGCATCTAACAGCACTGTTATGGAACCATGGACCATCAGCTATAACAGCACTGTGGTGGAACCATGGACCATCAGCAGCTAACAGCACTGTGCTGGAACCATGGACCATCAGCATCTAACAGCACTGTGGTGGAACCATGGACAACAGCAGCTAACAGCACTGTGGTGGAACCATGGACCATCAGCAGCTAACAGCACTGTGGTGGAACCATGGACCATCAGCAGCTGCATATATTGTGCATGTTTCATCCACGTGAAGAAGCCAGAGTGTGTGTGTGCACGCGCAGGCACACACACACGGGAACGTGAAGCGTCTGTATGTCAGCTCGCACGTACGATTGAGTGCGCACACACTCAGACACACACACACACACACACACACACACACACAGACACAAGCAAACACACACATACACACACACACACAGACACAATTGCGTGCACTACGTGCAGACACAGAAAGGGGGGGGGGGGGGGAGAGTTTAGGTTGGCTATGGCCCACTTCTTTTCCTCTGTCTCCCCCCCCTCCCTCCCCCCTCTCCTCCCCCCCCTCTCCCCCCCCCCTCTCTCCCCCTCCGCGGTGCCGTCGGTCTCCCAGGGGTGGGATCGGCGGAGCTGCGATAGGTAGGCCGAGGCTATCAAAGTGCGCGCTTTAACTTTTTAAGACTTTCCAGGCGGGCTTTGTTCTGGCTGCCTCTCTGCCGGCTCTCTGGGGCGCCGTGCCGACAGCCTCCCAGGACACCAGAGAGACGCTCGCGGCGCTTCAGGGGAAGGCAAAAAAAATATATAATAAAATAAAGACATATAAATATATAAAGAAATCCAGGTTATCCACTGGGAGACGGGTGGGGGTGGGGGGAGGCAGGGGGGAGGGCAGGGGGGAGGGAGGGGGGAGGGAGGTGGGGGGAGTGGGGGGGGGGGTGGGGGGGGGGGAGGAGGGAGGTTACATTGATGAGGCATACGAGCCCATGTGTGAGTGCTTTTCCACTTTGGTGTGTCTAAATGTGTGCGCGCACTGTGTGTGTCCTGTGGTTTCCCCTTGTTGTTCTCACGTGTGTGTGTGTGTGTGTGTGTGTGTGTGGTGTGAGTGAGTGTGTGTGTGTGTGTGTGTGGGGGGGGGGGGGGGGGGGTTATTAAAACAACAGGAACATGGTGGTTCCTGGAATTTAATATTTTACCTCCTTCCGCTGCAATATTTACACCTTGACTCGCACCATAAAGTGAATATCCCTTGTTTAATGAGGACGCATACACACAGACACACACACACACACACACACACACAACAGCAATGTCTCACCTCCCCCTCTACACACGCACGCACGCACACGCACGCACGCACACACACGCGCACACACACACACACACACACACACACACACACACACACACGCACACACACGTAGTGCCTTGGGCACCATCACCACCACCTCCCGAACCGAAAAAAAAGAGACCGCGGGCCCAAAGCCTTTGGGATGATTTGATTAGCAATGATATCTGAAAACGGCCTCGTCGCGCTAACAAGATTAAGCTGAGGCCCTGTCTGTTTTCAGCGCTGGAAATGTGCTAGGTGATTAAAACTGGCGCTCTCCTCCAGAACAGGAGTCTATGTGGGCCATGGGACTGTTGCCAGGTAACAAGACATGACTCCTGTTTTCTTTTACGCGCACACACACACACACACACACACACACGCACAAAAAGAAAAGCTAAACCTGCTTAGGGCTAATCTATGAAGAAAACAACACTGGCCCGATGGTTCCCGGGCAGAGGGGAGTAGAATGAAAATGTTCATTCATAGTTGGAGGAATATGTTTGTTGGAGCATAGCATTTCACGCTCATGTGTGTGTGTGTATGTAGGCCTCTATAATATACATGAATGGGACATATTAGAGGTATTTAATACAAAGTGGATATATATACAGTATATACTGTACATAGATACATAGTCTTTGTGATGAATATATCTAATGTGTCTCTGCTGTTGCTCACACATTCATCCATGCCATGGAAGTCACCGTCAAACTTTGAGATTACCATAGGAGGGGTATTAATTCTTTATTTCTACACCGTATTTATTCAATTGGATTATATATGCATGGGAGGCCTAATGAGGGCTTAAAAATGCAATTATTGCTTAAGCAAAAAAAACTTTGACTTTTTTTTGATAAATGCTTCTATTAGCTAATAAATGGAGAGTCAACAGACTTAGGAAACTTCCTTATTCAGGGCCTGAAATTAACCCATCAATCATTGGTGCATGCAGAGTTTGTTAACTGTTTCTCCTCGTCTGGAACACACAGAGCTTCAGGAACACATGAAGTACAAAACACAGGGGGATGACACAAAGACAGAGACAAGGAGTGGGATGAAGGGAGACTGAACAAAAGATGGTGCAGACAGACAGAGAGAGAGAGAGAGATACAGAGAGAGAGAGAGAGAGAGAGAGAGAGAGAGAGAGAGAGAGAGAGAGAGAGAGAGAGAGAGAGAGAGAGAGAGAGAATAAATGCACATGAGCATGTAGGCAATACACCAGGAATTGTGCAGAGATAAGAGAGAAAAAGAGAGAAAAATGGAGAGAGTGGTAGAGAGAGTACCGGAGAGTGAGAGACAATGAGAGAGAGAATGAAAATAAGAGAAAGATGGAGTGAGAGAGAGAGAGAGAGAGAGAGAGAGAGAGAGAGGGGGGGGGGAGACAGAGAGAGAGAGAGAGAGAGACAGAGAGAGATAGCGCTAGGGAGCGAGCTAGAGCGATGAGAGATTAACATGCACAGAATCAGCGGCTAGCTCAGCACCGGTCTATGAAAACGAGAACCGAGGTCCGCTCGGCCTTCATAATGCATGAGGAGTACAGTCACAGGTCACGGAGCAGCGGGGAGCCCGAGGTCAATCAGAGGCAGGGGGTCAGGGGGCAGAGCTGGGCCGGCCCGTGTTGTTACCCCCCCCCCCTTCCTTTATGAGTACATTGATTATGCCTTCAGAACAATGAATATCACACAGTGGCATATGTGTGTCTTATTGCATTGATCCTACTCCATCTGTGGCCCAGGGAACCGCCGCTCTGACCCGGGTAAAGGTTAGGGAACACAGCGCACTGCGGCCGGAGTGGGCCGCTCGGACCCGCACGCCAAGCACGTCTTCACCAGCGTGTTTTCACCAGAGCTGCGTGTTTTCACCAGCGTGTTTTCACCAGTGCTGCGTGTTTTCACCAGCGCTGTGTGTTTTCACCAGCGCTGTGTGTTTTCACCAGCGCTGCGTGTTTTCACCAGCGTGTTTTCACCAGCGTGTTTTCACCAGCGCTGCGTGTTTTCACCAGCGCTGCGTGTTTTCACCAGCGCTGCGTGTGTCTTAATGCTGCGGTTGTGAGATGAAAGGGTGGTCAGTGAGTGATGGATGTGTCGTTCCAGCAGGCGGACGTCTCGATGCAAAAGGGCTTTGGGATGTGATGGAGTGTAGATGTGATGTCGTGTATTTAAATGTTATAGTGTCCGTGTGTACTGGCCGTGCAGGGATCAGGACCAGCTGGTGGTTGAGGTTCACCCAGAGACTCTTTGTATAAAAGTTAATTATTATAAATAATAAAAGTGCAACAAATAAGGATTTAAAAAAAAAAAAAATCAAAAATGAAGTATTTCAGTGGTAAATGTGATATCTCACATTTATCTGGCAGAAGGAAGACACACCAACACATGTTCCCATCCACACCCCGTCTACAGGCCTGCAGAGTGGTGCTGTTCTGGGCTCATGTGGAAAACGCTGCGATACGCGAGATACCGAGCGACACGAGAGTAACAGGGCGACACAGGAGATACAGGGCGACATGGACCCATGGGACAAGGGACACGCACGCAATTCAAACGCAGCAGCAGAAAAAAAAAAAAAGAAAAGAAAAGAAAAAAAGAATCAAATATATTCATGAAATGATAACTATTTCGGAGAGGGATCACCTCAGCTCGCTGATAAGATAAAGTATTTTTCATATTCCTGTGTATTCTCATTCGTTTTCCCATTTTTATTTTATTTTTTGTGAAGGAGGAGAGGAAGAGTTTCGCCCCGGGCCAGATTAATAAGCATTTAAAATGGTTTCACTGCTAACCAGCAAATCACAGCGCATGTTTCATAGTATTGTTCACTACTGAGTGGCCATGAATGACATAAAGAGATTGTAGCATTAAAACTCGCTAGCTAGCTAGCCAGCCAGCTATTGAAGAAATCTAATAAAATGAAATAAAACAATATCAACAATAAATCCTACAAACCTACAAAATATGCGCCTGTAGGTTTCTGTGCTTTTCCCCCACCACACACACACACACACACACACACACACACACCTCCGACACATGCAGATGCGTTAAGACAATCTCACAGCTCTTCTTTAAAGAAATGTGTTTTCCTGTGCAGACAACGTACACAAACACACACATCCACACCCACACACACACACACGCACGCACACGCACACACACATGCACACACACACGCACACGCACACACACCACACACACACACACACAAACAGGCGTCCATGCAGGATACAGCAGCACACATACACATCTCTACTCCCATCTGAACTATAATTAAATGAAAAGTTGCCTTCCGGTGGCATTCGCTACCCTCAAAAGACACAATTCAAAACACTTAACCCCTATTAGATACCAATTGACAACAGAGCCCAAAATTGCTTGTGCAGCCTTTGGCTAAGACAGAGTCAGTGTCAATAGCTGGCTCTGAGCCTGTGGTCCAGGCAAAGGCTGCAACCCCTCTATCGCCCACCCTCCTCCCAGCAGCACACACACACACACACATACATGTGTGTGTGTACGTGTGCAGTGTGCACATATATACACTGTTGAAGTGCACACACACACACAACAAAGGACTGAACATTCACAAGTGCATGTGCACACAGCTGTTCAGTCATGCTAACCTCAGACAGAAGGGCACACACGCACACACACATGAATGTGTATATTAATGCGTGCATATACAGACATGTATGCATGTATGCATGCATGCATGCACACACACACACACACGCACGCACACACACCAGCAAACCAAACTTGTCGTAACAACCTGTAGTAACCACGGTAACGTTAAATGCCGACGTTCAAACAAGCAGGCTCAGCCGCCATAATTGGAGCCCTCCCTAAATTGTGTTTTTATTTTGCTCCCCAGTTCTGAAATATAATCAGTTTGCCTAATTTTATTGCATTTCCTAATGATGCTCGCCCTAAGCAATTGTTCTGTGTGTTCCTTAGCAAACAGCGCGTGTCAGCTCACTGAGATTAATCTTGATTACTTTAGCCCTTGATGAAGTAGGCTACAAAAATGCTTTAATTGGGGAATATTACCACATAGAAGGGAGAGAGAGAGAGAGAGGGAGGGAGAGATGGAGAGAGAGAAAGGGAGAGAGAGGGAGGGAGAGGAAAAAAACAGTGATAGATAGGCCTGGAGATGGATGTTTGACTACCAACAGCACTAATTGTAATGCTGTTGGGAGTGATTAACTCAGAATGGATCAGTGGTTGTGGCGGAGGGCAGGGCTGGAAACACCACACAGCCGTCCTCGTCCGCACACACATACACAGACACACACACAGACACACACACACACACACACACACACACACAGACACCACACAAACACACACACACACACACACACCACACACACACACACACACACACACACAGACACCACACAAACACACACACACAAACACACACACACCACACACACACACACACACAAACGCACACACACTACACACACACACAAACACACCACACACACACACACACACACACACACACACACACACAGACACCACACAAACACACACCACACACACATACACATACACACACACAAACACACACACACACACACACACACACACACACACACACACACACACACACACACACACACACACACACACACACACACACACACACACACTACACACACACAGCATGCGGTGCATCTGCTGTCGTCTTCTGGGAACACTCAGCAACACAAGACGTTGTCAAGTCCGGTAGTCGGAGGTCAACGTTCCCGTTCTATTTGTTTCATCATTTAAAGACGTTACTCTCGGAAAAAGGATTGCCATTGTTGTTCTTCTTAATTATTTGTTATGATTGCGATTGGGCACACACACACACACACACACACACACACACACACACACACACACACTGGAGGGGTGTTAGAGAGCTGGACCACGTTTCGCTGTGAATCACACCAGTGATATGTTAACAGTGAGCAGCTCTTCAGGCCCGGCAGCATGTGTTTCAGAGAGCTGTTCACTGCGTCACACAGAGACACCAACGGCGGTGTTGAACAACCGGAGTACCGGTCGTGGTTCTCGACAAGGAACCTGAGACCGTGCTCCCACACGGGCGTCAGACACAATCAAGACACGTTACATGCACAATCCCAATTTGTTTTTTTTATAGGGCCATTTATGTTCATATTATGAACAAAGACTGAGTGCATATGCAACAGAACCTATCCATAATGTATACAGTACAACCCGGAGACAGTGTTTACGCTGTAACCCCAGGACCATGTGGTGCACGGCCTGTCCCATCGCTTCTTCTGGGGTCCGCAGAGCAGCGTGGCCTGGGGGGCCAACGCCCAAATGTGCCCAAGCAGCTTTCTGGCCTGATGGCCTGATGGCCTGTTAGTGCACTGCCGTACATGACATGGAGGGGGGTGGGGGGGGGGTAAAACTACAGACACACACACAAACGCAGGACAAAAACCAGCACCACTAACAAAACATGTCGTCTGAAAACACATGCACGCACACGCACACCCACACACACACACACACACACACACACACCCATATGTACACATGAGAGAATGAGAGGGACAGACACTGCGACACACACAATGCACAGATGCATAGTGGCGAAGTGGTTTGGGAGATAGGGGCCTCACGAGACATGTGTTTGGGAGGGCGCTGTGTGCTGATTGGACATATGCTGACACACACACTCTTTTATTTAGGGTTTTGTGCTGACCTCCTTGTTGGTTCTGCTGAGTTTCCTCTGTGGAGTTAAGACGAGTAGCACCCATCTTTAGTGATCAGGTCAATGTTCAACAAAAAAAAAAGTGCGTGCGCACGTGTTTTGGGGTTTATGAGGACATTTTGTATTTTCATTTTGTGTTCAGACTCATGCCACCCAGACCTTGCTGTAAGGTCAATGTACACGTGTGTGTGTGTGTGCGTGTGCACTTTGTTTGGAGGTTTATGAGGACATTTTGTATTTAGATTTCGGGAGGGTGCTTAGGTGTGTGACCATTCAAAAATGTAACACAGAGGCAGACAGACCTGCTCACAGGTGGGGCGCTGGCGTAGAGTGGGCGGAGGGTGGAGAACAGAGGGCGTAGCACCTGACGGGCCACGGCAGCACGAGTGTGAGGACATCAGTGCTGTCTGAGGAAGGTGTGAACATGTCAGCCAACAGAGTCCTTCTAAACATGCCTGTACACAACAACACACACTCACCGGGACACACGTTCATAGTTTTTGTACAAACACAGACACATACAGTGTAGTCTAGGACTAGGACCCACGTTTATACTCAATGTACAAACACACACAAAGAAACACACACACACACACACACACACACACACACACACACACACACACACACACACACACAGATGTAAGCAACGGGTGACTGGGCAATGGCTATGACAAGACACAGAAGGATAGCGTCAATACCAACACGGAAATCTGTTATGACATAATGATGAAGAGGGCTGTGTGTGTACATCTATATGTGTGTGTGTGTGTGTGTGTGTGTGTGTGTGTGTGTACGTGTGTGTGTGTGTGTGTGTGTGTGTGCGTGCCTGCGTGCGTGTGTATGCGTGTGTGTGTGTAGAGGAGGAGCCACGTGACATAAAAAAAAGCCACGGTGCCAAAATAAAATCAAATAACCGACAGACGATGTACAGTCGGGACTTCCGCGATGTTAACGTTACGGCCGACCGCCACAATTTAAAGCAAATCAGTCCCGGGGCTGCTGCTGTCAGGGGCGGCTCAGCGTGGCGGTAATGCTATTCAAATGGTGATCAACGACGGGAGGGTTAGCCGACATACGCGGCGTGGGGCGGAGGAAGCTAGCGCGCGCGCGCGGACCGCCGGCTAGCTTCAGGCGTTGTGCAGCTACAGTCCGTGAGCTGTGGCTTTTATTCCTTTGCTGGTGGATTCAATCAGGGGAGGAATAAATACAGAGTGAGTCAGGCAGGGAGGTTGTCTCTCAAGATGGAGCACAAAGATCTCTTTAATATTTTGAATATGAAGATGTATTTAAACATCTCAATTTGGCACTTTTGTACATTTTACGTCAACACAAGTTGGCTATGAGGATATAAACGTATGCATCTAGGTGCATGTCTAACCTTGGCAAGACAATGCTGCAACACACACTTAATATTATCGTTATTAATAGCAGATGTCACTCAGATGCATGCGGACCACATTTCAACGATCATCACAATCAAAACATAATGGAAACATCTCTGTTTTTTGGTTTGCAATGCATTCTGTATACATAATACACATCATGTAGACACATCTAGGGGAATGAACATGTCAACCGCTGGCTCCCACTGTACAGCCATCTCTCCTGAGAGTGGCGTGGCTGTCTGGTAACAGTGAGGAGCACCTGGTCTGCTCTGTCTGGTAACAGTGAGGAGCACCTGGCCTCCTCTGTATGCACGGCACGATGGTCAGGGCGAACTCAGAGGTTTTGAGTTTCGTCTCTGGCGGACGGTGTTTTGTCTTTGGTCCGTTTTCCCGGTTAGGCGAGCGGCAAGCACCTGTTCAGGGCTCCGCGGGGAGACGAGGGGAGAACGGTTCTCTATTCAGGGAGAACGAGGGGGGTTTAAAAGATTGGCTGGGCTCCAGTTGTAGGGCCGTTTCAGTTCTTCGCTATTTCCATGTCTCGCTGATGGATTCAGTGGGAAGCCCTTAATCAATCAGTCAATAACCTTTGTTAACGCGCTTCCACGGCGAAGGTAGAGCTGGGTTTGTCTTCACGGTGGATACTCACTCTGTATCCCCGCGCCATCACAGAAGAACCTGTATGGCCCGGTGCAGGCTGCTCCTGGGTTCGGTCAGTGTTATTTTTGTTAAATCCCTGATAGCAACGGTTTGTTTAACCTTAGGGGGGGATCATAACAACGGTAGGTTTGGCTCACTCACTTGACAGCTCCCAATCCTTATTTATAATGGAGCTGTAGCAATGTGAGAAACACACACACAAGCAAGCACGCACAAACACACACACACAAGCACACACACACACACAGATACATACAAGCACGCACACACACACACACACTAGTGCACGCACACACAGACACACACACACACACACCAGTGCACGCACACACAGACACACACTGGCGCACACACACACACTAGTGCACGCACAAACTGGTGCACACACACACCCCCACACACCATGCGAGCACTCCTACTCACACACAAGCTGCAGTAAATAAGCCAGCCTGTCATAATAATGACGAGCGCCGACTCCATTAGGGTTGTTTTGAGTTTATTCCCGTGATTTACGGCGCGGCAGGGCCCAGGCGCCCCGGACCCTCACCCAGGTGGCTGTCAGGGGGAGTTTAATGTCCTGGGCTCCCCTGTCTATCTGGAGGCCTGTCACCACAGCTCAGCGCTGGCTGGACGGCCAGCTGGGATCTCCAGCATCCTGGGCATTAAGAGTGTTGACACCGCCCTCAAATGTCAGGGCTGGATTCTCCTCTTTCTCCTCTCTCTCCTCTCTCTCTTTCGTTATCTTTTTCACTTTTTGTCTCTCTCTCTCTTATGCATCACATTTTTGTAATCCTTGGCAATGCTTTATAATAAGTTTCAAGATTTCAAGTATCTTTATTGTCAAGTGTGCTACATGGCAGGCATATAGCTCAGATGAAATTGCAGTCCTCTCAGACCTGCGGTGCAAAAATGAACAAATGGACAAACAAAGTAGACAAACGGACATTTTACAGACAAAACATAGAAACACAGAAAAGTACGAAAAAAAGTGAGGTAGTGCGGTTAAAATTGAATAGTGCAAAATATATTTAAAAACAGTCAAAAGAAAATAAGGATACATTAAAAGGGTACCAAGTACAAACTTGACCCTAACCTCTAAGATGTTGCTGTAAAATTGGCCAATTACTGCATTAAATAATGTTAATCAATGGTAAATTGATGCACCCTGTTTGTGAAGTGTTACCTCATCGTTTTATAATATCTTACACATTTGTATCCATTCTAGGCCTGTTATGATCTCTGCCCCTTACATCATTCTGCAATTACCTTACCTTAGCCATGTGTCACCTTTTGGTGTGTATATGTGTGGAGGTGGATAGAAATATGGACAAATGAATCATAAATAAATCATATGGCAGTGTTTAAGTGACATAATTATCCATATCATGAAATGATCTTGGGTAATACTCCATAGATTCCACCATAAAAAGGCTGTCTAGGGCATTTCTCAAGTTAACTGTAAAGCCTTGTTTATCGCGCGACTCATAGATTTATTGTATTCCCATCACAATATGCAGGATCACATAATAAATGTAGTGCAACAAAAAATAAAAACCCTCACAAGGGGCATTGATTTTGGCGTAAACATAATTATCAACGAACGCCAGACTAAATTGGCCTGACAAGATAGAGTTCATTATCAGCCAAAGCACTTGGGAGTGTGACTCTCTAATTAATTTTCTATAATGAACCCAATGTTTTTGTTAAGCGTAGGAATACCTCAGTGACACATTGTTTACTAAGAGATCTCGCGCCGATTTCCATCCAGCCGAGATGTTTGTAACAGGTCAAACAGCTGATCGAAAACGCGTAGAAACATATTAGACGATAATGAAGAAAGTCCAAACGTTGTGACGCAGTCGTTTGCCCTCGATAAGGCTCATCTAGACACCTGGAAGACAGAAAACATCTGCCTCCACCATCTCCCACTTTTGACCAAACGGGAAGTAAAAAGTTTCCCCCCCCCAAAAAAAAGTTGAGTCTCTTTGGACAAGCGGTCTTCTGACACTTAAAAAGCCAGAGTCCCCTGGCTGACTCAAAAATACACGACGCTGGCGTCAAAAAAACTATTTTCAATAATTGATTCCGCACTCTAATTGAACGGCCCGACCGAACGACATAGCTCATTACTTTACTCATTAGTTAATTATCGGAGAAGTAGGACAAGTCAATAAAAGTGAAGGCAGTAAATTCCGATACTAATTAGCCTCGCTCCCTTCGAGACATATTTAAAGGCAGATTAGTTACCTGAATGTCCCGCGACGAGACGGGGGGGAGGTGGGGGGAGAGAGGTGGCAGGGCGGGCGGGAGGGGGCGGAGGAACGGGGGAGGAACGGGGGAGGGGGGTTCTGACAGGCCCGTCAGCGAAGGTCGGGTGCGATGCTGTCGTTAAAGCGGGACGTTTCCTACTCACAGCGTTTCTAAATAACCCCTAAAGGTTAGCTGTCTGGAGACAAGGGGATTCAAGGCTCCAGCAAGGTTACTCACTGGGAGGAGGAACACAAAGTCTGCTATGAAGGCCCACACTTATCGCTAATGTGTTAAATACTACAGCATTTCTAAAGTATAACACCCAAATTATTTATTCAACAATTTTATATTATAGATATATACATAATGCATCTCATATATATATATATATATATATATATATATATATATATATATATATATATATATATTACGTGTACCAGTATATGATACATAATTTTTTGGGTAAATTGTATAAATATACATATATATATATATATATATATATATATGAATGATTAGTTATAGATGATTGGTTGTAATGATTTCCGACACTTTGGAAAATCTTTATTAGGTTTTTTTTTATATTTATTTAAATTGATTAATGGGGAGAATTGATTAAACCGAATCTTTTCCTTTCATTTCGCACCTCTCCGCTTCCATTTGTTGTTCTGGCTAATGCCGGCAATAACAACCGTGTGACACATCGGGGGCCCGGCTGAATGGGGGCCGTCCCCTTGGGCCCGGGGAGGAGGGCCGCTTTGCAACAGAGTAGCGCAGATGCCCCGCCAGCCAATCGGGCGGCGCGGAGGAGGTCAGGCCTGGCGAGTCGAGTGCGAGCGCCTTTTCACATGCAAATTGTACAACGTGATAAACACCTGACACGGAGCATGACTGAATGATACAGGCTGTTTAATCAAAGTAACACCCCCCCCCCCCCCCCCCCCCCACACACACACACACCCGCCCTCACACACAACATAAACATATACAACACACACACACACACACACACACAACAGACACACACACAAACACACACAACACAGACCCTATCTCCTCATCACTCACATCCCCTCTCCACTCCTCCCTTCCTTCCTTCTCTCCACCTTTACTTCTCCTCAGCTGTACCTGTTCCTCCTCCACTCTCCCATGGCCTCCCCCCTCTCCCTGCCTCCCTCCCCCCACCCCCACCCCCACACACACCCCCACTGGGCCGGTCACGGCTGCCCCCGCCTCCCCCCCTCCGCCATGTTAAACTGCCGCCCGGCCTCGCTCCGATCACTCAGCTGTTTTCACGCTCATAAATTATCACATTTCCAGTCAATTGGCTCAAACGGCGTCCTCAAGTTTTGTGCGAGGAGGCCGTCGGGGGGGGGGGGGGTGAGGGGGGAGGAAAGGGGAGGTTGTGGGGGAGGAGAGGGGAGGGGAGTGTGAGTGTGAGTGTGGGATGGCGGGGGCGGGCCCTTGGGGACCGGGAAATGACAGAAGGCCGCCTTTATTTACCTCTGTGGCCCCTACCGTGTCGTCTGCTTAATCATGTGGCTAATCGACAACACTGTCTCCCCGCTCGCCCGCACGCGGACAATGGCGGCCGGCGAGGAGGGGGGCGGGGCCACCCCTCATTCATATTTAATACAATGGAGTGTTTAAGTCATCGCACGAGGGGGCCAGGGAGGAGGAGGATATTGTGTTTCATTGTGGAGGACTCCGCAGGGACCGCCTCCCTCCCCCTGCCCACCCAGTGCCTCCCCCCCCTCTCTCTCCCTCCCTCCCTCCCCTCTCTCCCTCCCCCCCCAGCTCCTCCCAGCCAGCATATGCTTGCCACTTCCCGGTGTTTAGCAGCGCGGCTGCAGCTGGGCGGCGCGGGCGCGAGGGCCGCGGCCGGCCCCGGCTTCAAAGCTTTAATTCCCATGATTAATTCAAATGGTTAATTCGGCAATGTCATGGTCCCGCTCCGTTTAAAGGGAGAGTGGTGGGGGGTGGTGGGGTTTTGGGTGGGGGTTCGGGTGGGGGGAGCGGGGGGGGGGGAGGTGGTGGGAAATACCAAGACAAATATGTACGGCGCTGAATAATGAATAAAGCCAGGGGCTCGCTTTAATAATGCAACAGGGGCGGTGCTTTTTTTTTTTTTTACCCAACGATAATCTGCCTGCCACCGCGGCTTTGGAGAGACGAGGGGTATCAGGGGGCCTGTCTCTGGTCTTCAGTGGGGACCCCAAAAAAGATCTGTCCCATAGAACACTAGTTGTGTTGGGTGTCCCACGGATGTGTGTGTGAGTGAGTGAGTGAGTGAGTGAGAGAAAGGGAGAGAGAGAGAGAGTGTGTGTCACTTAACCTCTCTCGCCGAGACCCCTTATGAGACCCTTTTGAGATTCTTATTTTTGGGTCATATCGCTTCTAGAGATGGTTGACAGCGGACATAAGGACAAACGGCGCCCTGTACCTGATTGTCTCTGCCTCTTGCTTCTCTCATCTCCGTCCGTCCGTCTCTCTCTCTCTCTCTCTATCTATCGCTCTCTTCTCCCTCCCTCTCCATCTCTCTCTCTCTCCATCTCTATGTCTCTCTCTCATCTTTCTCTCCCTCTCTCTCTCTTTCTCCCTCCCCCCTCCTCCCCCGTTTCTTTAAAAGATTAACAAGGGTCATTAAGGACACGGAGAAGGCTCGCGTCGCCGCCGCCGCCGCCGTCGTTACGAGCGGGCGAATTAATCACGAGGGGGACGCCGTTTAATGACACACTTCCTCGGACTGGATTACTTGTGTTCCCGCTAATTACGCTGCTTAAACTACAGTGCACCTATGAAGGTCCTTTTGGCGGCAGGTCTCTCAAGTCCACGGGCCCTCCTTAAAGACACACACACACACACACCACACACACTCGTCCTCCTCCTCCTCCTCCTCCTCCTCCGAGCCAAATTAAGGGACATAAAAAGAAACAGCTGTGTACGGCCGCCCCTGATGAGGCCCATTACCGGGCAGCGCCGCCGCCGCGTCCTCCAACCTCAGAGCAAGGAGACGCGCTCATCTCCCGCTCCGCTGTCCTGGATGTGATGTGATGCCCCCCTGCCCCCCCACACCCCCCCCCCCCCCCACCCCCACCCCTTGGCCCTGCCTGCGCCTCCTCGCCTCCCCGAGACGGCCGAGCGCCACAAAAGAGGCCCGCTGTCATTAAACACACCGCCTCCATAGCGCGCCGCAGCCCACGTCATTTTGTCCTCCATTATTACAAAAGATGGCGGCCCTCCCATTCCAGGCTGACAGGGAGGAGGTGGGGGAGGAGGAAGGGGGGGTGGGGAGGGGGGGGGGGTCGATAAGCAATAGAATACAGGTTAGGGAGAGGGCTCCAGCCGAGGTAATAAGGGTGTGGTGGTGAGGGCGGGGTGAGGGCGGGGGGGAGGGTGGGTGGTGGAGGGGCGGGGGAGGGGGGGCTCGGGGCAGGTGAGGGTCAAACTGGACACTTCCGAGCATGCAGAAAATAGCCATTCATCTGAATGGAAATGTCCAGCGGCGGTGGTGGGGGTGGTGGGGGTGGGGAGGGGGGAGTGGAGGGTGGAGGGGGGAGGAGGGGGGGAGGTCAACAGCCCCGGGGCGGGGGGAGACCTGGGTGTGACTGCTGACGCTCAGCCGTGGACAGGGGGGCAGATAATGGGTTTAGAGACCCGATGGTTATCTCCTCAACTTTGGCTTGTTTTCATTCCTCTTCTCTCGCCCCCTCCCCTCCCCTCTCTCTCTCTTTAACGGACCCTCCCCCCCTCCTCCTCCTATTAAGGATAATTGGGGAGGGGGAGGCCGGGGGGGGAGGTGAGTAATTCGAAGGAGATCTTTGGTGGAGGAGATACGTGACCCACACGCCCCGATAAACACAGAAAGAGCAACTGCAGAGGCAACTGGGAAATGGTGTTTTCTTTGAGATCAGAGGCAGTGTTATTGAGAGGGGGGGTTTGAGTAAACTACAAACGGTCACGCCTTACGCACCACCATAATTGGAGGGTTTATTTTCCCCGAGATCACAGCGCAGACAAGTGTCTCTTCGGCTTCGCCTCGACGCAAGAACGGAAGCCGTCCGAAAAAATGTTTACGTGTCGAACGACTGAACGAGCAAACGGTTCAGTGTTCATCGGAGATCATCTTGACCTGAAAGGCTTGACATCTTGACACACCTTCTCCTGCGAGCACCAGGGCCACTGGAA
>JAXIVH010000009.1:294447-299447 GCA_036785325.1 Urophycis tenuis
CGAGCGCAATTAGCCTGTAAAGAGGCGGACGGGCAAGGGGGGGGGGGGGTGGGGGGAATGGGGAGGGAGGGGGAGGATGGGGGGAGGAGGGGGGGGGAGACACACACTAAATCAGTACGGACCAAGACGGATGGAGGAGACGCCGGAGAAAACACAGCGGTCCTCCGTATCGCCGCAGCCGTCGTCAAGAGGAAAATAGGAGGAGGAGGAGGAGGAGGAGGAGTGTGTGGAGGAGGAGGAGGCAGGAGTGTGGGGGTGGGTGGGGGGGGGCTGATAAAATGTCTCTTTTTCTCCTCCGACATCCTTCTCCTGCAGGAGGGATGTGGACAGGTTACCTTTATGGAAACATTATTTCTTGACTGCTCGCTGGCAGGAGTTCATTACAGCTAAGCCCGGCGTTGAAATACGCTCCGGCAAATGTCAGTGTATGCAAATGGCGGCCGGGGCCCTCGTTCACACGCCATGTTTCACCGGGAGCCCGCGCCGCCGTTCCTGCCACACTTATTTGCGGCTGGATTTTTCGTTTTTGTCGTTGTTTTTGTTATTTATAAAAAAAAAAAAAAGCCACCTGTGTGGTTTGAAATGTACGTGTCAGAATACCACGCCGTGCTGTTCCGGTAAAAAAAATAATAAAAAAAATAAAAAAACGTGGGCATGAAGTTATCCAAACACTTTGGTTTGTGTCAAGCGTTGTCCCGTGTGTGTCTCCTCATCACATGGTGAATACATTACGTTGAATGAAACGTTCGATCCATTCAGCGTGATGCACGTGGTGGATGACTGCAGCATCACACACACACACACACCCTTCCCCACTCGCTCGCCGTCCCGCACGCCGCCGTCGCCGCCACAGACCTCAGCCAACTGGGCTCTGACAGCCGCTCTCCCCGGGGACGGTTTAAACAGCAGCCAGCATTAAATCACTATCAATGCTGGGTGTTGTTAGATAGCGGGCCCAAAACAAAACGGGACGCTGGCATGATTCAACATTTATGCAAAACGACCGCGGCACGCCGGCGTGCGGGGCTGCTGGTTCTGAGCTGCGCGGGCCCCGTGGCGAGCCACAGCGCCACAGAGCCACAATGGATCGCGTGGCTTCCATTCACAGCCTTTCCCCCCCCACGATGTGCCCACTCGCTCCGAGCATCGACTGGCTTGCCCAGTCATCTCCTAATGTGACAGCTAACACGTAGCTCAGAGCCACTCTGCCTAACACTACGCTGCTAACGCTGCAAACGCCACCCACCCACTCCCCCCCCCTCCCCCCACCCTCGCTGTGAAAACTCTCGCTCACCGCCTGCGTTGGTTTATGTCGACCGCCCTCCATGCCCCCCGACCCCCCCCCCAACAGTCCCCTTTTTGGGGGGAGGTTTTCCATGCGTCTTCATGTTAGCCTGTTTGAGGCTACCCCGTGCAAGGCTAGGCTGTTTGAAGCTACCCCGTGCGAGGCTAGGCTGTTTGAGGCTGTCCCGTGCAAGGCTAGGCTGTTTGAAGCTACCCCGTGCGAGGCTAGGTTGTTCAAGGCTACCCCTTGCGAGGCTAGGCTGTTCGAGGCTACCCCATTTGAGGCTAGGCTGTTCAAGGCTACCCCGTACTAGGCTAGGCTGTTCGAGGCTACCCCGTGCAAGGCTAGGCTGTTTGAGGCTACCCCGTGCGAGGCTAGACTGTTTGAGGCTACCCTGTGCGAGGCTAGGCTGTTTGAGGCTATCCCGTGCGAGGATAGGCTGTTTGAGGCTACCCCGTGTGAGGCTAGGCTGTTCGAGGGCAGCCTCAGAGAGATCAGTTGAATAATTCCCCACTCCGGGGGCTTCACTGGGGAGAAGCTGCCTGGTGGTTCTGTGTTGTGGTACGCGTCCTAACCAGCGTCAGACGGCGTGACGTCAAACGTTCACATCATTCAGGAGTCTCAGACATACCGGGAGAGAAATGACGCCAAGCAGTTCACCTAGAGCCGTGCGGAAAGGGGATTCAGCGACATTGTGCTTCTGAGAACGAATGCTGGGACATGCACACATGCATGCACACGCACACACACACACACACACACACACACGCACACACACACACACACACACACACACACACACACACACACGCACACGCCCACACACCCCCCCAGCCGGGGCGTGTGAGTCTGTGGGGGCCCCGCTCAGCCCTGATGAAAAATAGATCCAGGCCCCCGCCACCACTTGTGACTCCACGCGGCCCCTCCATAATGCAGCAGAGGGCCGGGGTCTGCGTTCTGCGAACGTTCCTTAAGCGGGATCGAGACACGGAACGCGGGAACCCGGTGCGTCGGCGTCGATGTGGGTTTGATGAGTTCAACAGTGAACATATTAATATTGCGGGGGGGAAAATATTCACACTGAAGCATTAAATGAGAGTGATAAGCCAGCTGGGGTTTGGGTTTCTCTGTTTGTGAGAGGAATCCTCTCCGCGGTGGTCGTGGACAGGTCGAAATTGATATAAAAAAGAAGGTTTGGGAATAATTGACTATGTGCTCATAACAAGAGGGCTTCCTATCATTTGTTATGCCAAATGTATGCTGCATTATAGGAAATCTAGTTAGAGGAAAGTGATGAGTTTCAGGAAGGCACTGAAATCTACATGCAAATGCATAATAATCACACATCTACAATATTGCGGTGTTAAGAAAAAAAAACAACCTTGAATTCAATTATCATGTGGGCTGGAATAATCATAATGTTATTGGAAACTCAATTACGGAGGCAAGCCATGTCTGGAAATTAGCTGAACTTAGCTAAGGCAAGACAGCCCCCTTGAATTCATCAAGTATGGATTATCACAATATTACATGTTCACTTTGATTCCGCGGTCCGAAGACAAACATTCCCAGTCACTGGCGCACAGTCGCCGCGTTGTTGTTTTATTCATGAACTGTGCTCTGATCTATTATACATACAAAACTGATTCCATGCCGATCGCCCGGGGCGAAGTGCCACAGACACAGAATTAATTATATTATATACACATGCATGATAATTGTGTACGATTCGGTCAAACGCGCGGAGGTATTCGCACCGCCAGCGTGATAACCCATTGTTGTCATTGTTGCCTCGGCTGCCAATTATTTCCATTATTCTTGCTAATATCGTTAATGTTATTGTTTTCCCATTAAGGGGCGTGGTGGAGGGGGGGGGGGGGGGACGCGTGGATGGCGACGGCGGCGGTGGCGCCGGGCGGAGGAAGTGATGTCAGGACGGGCGGGTCGGCGCCGTGGCGCCCCGGCGAGGGCCCCCGTGACATTAATACGCCAACGCCCGCGCTAACGCAGCGAGAAAATTACTTTGAAATTAAACACCGGGAAAGCACAGGTCGGGCGCGGGAAACACAGATAAGGGCGGTAATTCATTAAAAAATATTAATGAAATATCCTCCTCGCCGCCCCGGCCGCTCGCAGACGGCCATATGTTGGAGTGTGGCAGCATTACAAGTATTTCCCCTGGCTGATACCAAGGAGGGCTGAGCTTTCTGTTATTATTATTATTAATACGATATAGGTTAATGCTCTGTTTCCCCTCTCGCCTGAGCCAAATTCATAATATACATTTTTTTTCCTCCATCGGTACCCTGAGCATCATTACTGGGTTTAGTTATCAAACTCCCACACAGACTCCTCAACCCGGCGATCGCCCCAATATATTCTGTCACCACGCTGTGCCCCCCAGTCTTCTCTCCCTGTCCTTCAGCCCTGAGAGCAACACGCAGGTCAACTGCACCCTGTTGGCTGGCTTTATTTAACGCCACATGAAGGACACTTGAGGAACTCTCCATGCGTGTGAGTGTGCATACCATGCTAGCTGTACGCTAACGTACATGCATGCATAAGCAGGGCTTTACAAAGTGTTATTTCTTGTCATTATCGGAATACCGCTAAATGCTATGATTTGTGATATATATACGAGGGGTGTGTTTGTGTGTCTTAAGTTCACGCATAAGCGCAGACTCTCACGCACACACATTTCCCCGTATATATATTTCTGTGTATAATTACACACACACAGACACACAACCACACACACACACACACACACATGCGCGCGATGCTCGGTGCTGAGGAGAAACTTGTGGGTTCCCCTCAGTTCAGGCTGACAGCAGCCTGTTCCCCGGTTCCCCTTCACCACGGCTCAGCCGGGGAACACACTGCCTCGCTCCGAGACGACTTCAATCCCCCATTATCAGGGGAGCGCACATTGCCGCGCACAAGGTTTAATTTATTTGTGCCTGTTTCAGCCCAAGATTAAAGTTTAATTGGCGCTGACTGGCAGCTCCCAAGTTTTGACTAATTCTCCTTATCGGGAATCCTTACCAAGTAGCTGTGGGCAATGTGAGGACTGCCTAGCCTGTGTGTGTGTGTGTGTGTGTGTGTGTCTGTGTGTGCCTTAGCCGCACACGCACACGCTAGTGCGCACACACACGCACACGTGTGCGCGCGCACACACACACACACACACACACACACACACACACACACACACACACACACACACACACCCTCACACAGACACATGAATACAGGCACACGCTCACATACACATATGCAGCAGGAGTACATACACATAGAGACCCGCTCAGATACACACACACACACACACACACACACACATACACACACACACACACACACAGGCATACAGGCATACATGAATACACAGGCACACACACATGCTCGTATAAATGCATGCATAAACACACGAATGGGATCCCACACACACACACACACACATAATCGTAATGTAATCGTGCTAGAACACACAAAGCCCACTTGGTAAACGCTGTAATCTTTTCAAATCTCATAATCGTTAGATGCACAGTACCTGTGATGGCACTTGTGTAAAATATGTGCTGCGTATGCTGGATGTTCATGGATGTACTGTTACACACACGCAAATGTCTCGTCTTTACCTTGTCGGGTTCTCTTATACAGAAATCAGCGTTTATATCCTTTCCACTTGGCAAAGCCCGCAGAAGCCTCCTGG
>JAXIVH010000009.1:306947-324461 GCA_036785325.1 Urophycis tenuis
GTAAGCGGCGGCGGCGGCGTTCAGCCGGCCCCTGGGAGCGCGGCGGGGGCCGGGACTCCCCGCTTCACGCCCACCGCGCGGACGTCAGCGGGGTCCCTGGGTTGAACGCCACCGCGGCGCATCGAGAATCTCTTCAAAGCCGCGCGGGGACGGAGATAGCGGCGTTAAACGGCGGCGGCTTAGTGCGTTGAAAGGGGGAGATTATCACAGGTTCAGTGTCAGTTGAAAACTCATCAGGCGATTAGGGCTGGCGGAGGCTCCCGGCCGCTGACGTGTGGCGCCCAGGGAGGACCGTGATGATGGAGGAAAACAGTTAGCGAATCAACCCAACAACCAACGGAGGTTTGTGCGCTGGTGGCAGATATGAATATATTGTGCGTTTACAACATAAACAGCAGCGCACGCCACATACACTGTACCTACACATGTATGCATAAACACAGTATACGTCGTGCATGTATGTAAAACTCATTCTACACGGTATATATATCTATTTATATACATTCTCTCTCTCACTCACTCACACTCTCACACTCTCTCTCTCTCTTTGCCCTATGTCTCTGGGTCTCTCTCCCAGGGTCATATTAAAGGGTCCATCTCTCAGCAGCACCAGAATCAGTGGTCGGTAAGCTCTACACTCACAGGCAGATGTTTGTAGGTAACAGGGCAAGATTTAGTTACAGGAAGCATTCTGGGTCTGTTTGGGTACCATTCACGTTTGCAACCAAACTAAAAAATAAGGTTGTGATGGAGATCACCATGGATGATGAAGACAGAGAAGAGGATGAAGATGGAGGACCATTGGGCCTAACCAGCTGATCGTACTTCACCAGGTAACATCAATATTGACGAGTTAATGATAACTTAATACAAAAGTTGATATACCGGGGAATACATTTAGTCGAATTAAAGGCAGGGCTAGCATGAAATAATACATAATTTGAGTGTAATTTGTGATATTGCATAATTTGATATAATGGGTTGTAAAGTCACGGTGGTTGTTAGACACTCCCAGTTTAGTTTGATGTGTGGAGTGTCTGACAAAACACAACACCTGTACCACAAATGATGCAAATGTCACCAAACCGCACCTACGCAACCCATTGGTGATGTTTGCATAAAAAGCAGTGGAGGAAGTTATGTTTAAAATGACTTGTTTTTTTCCCCGTTTCATTTGACCTAAAATAGGCCTCTGCTCTTTGTTGGTGTGTGTGTGTGTGTGTGTCTGTACAGGTTCCTGGCAACGCAAACACACCAAAGCACTCTGACAACCTCCAGAGTGTGCATACGTGACAGCTTCTCCAGACAACACACAGACAACACACAGAAACACAGACACAGACACACACACACACACACTACAACACACAGACACACACACAAATACACACACACACACACACACACACACACACACACACACACACACACACACACACACACAAACACACAGCTGCTCCGACGGAGACTACAAACGTTAGCGCCTGCCCGTGCCTCGCGCGGCTGAGCTGATGTCACCTGACACGGGCAAAACAGGGCTCTGCATTCCCTCGCTAGGCTGGGCATCATGGCCGCCGCCACCGCCGCCGCCCGCCACGCTGCGTCAGACCTTACTGCTTTCCTCCTGGAAGGCTCTGGGAAAACGCTTTGTGACCGCGCCACCTGGTCAGTGTCAGCCGGAGTCAGCCTGGACGCGAGACAGAGAGGGAGAGGGCCGGGGAGAGGGAGGGAGGGAGGGAGGGACGGAGGGAGACCGTTAGAAACAGTGGACCGTTTGCTCCCTCCTTGTGACCTAATTCGTGCTCGCCAAGTGCGTAAAAAACCGTGTGAGCTGGCGAGAAGCGAGCGCCGCGTCAGCGCCACGCCGGCGAGGTCACACGGCGAGGCGGCCAGTGAGTCACGCAGCCCCGAGACTCCGACTCCGGCGCGCACACGCCAGAGTGGGCGACCGTTACGGCCGGACAGAGACTACAAACGCCGCGGCCCGGGTGCGAATGTGTTCCGGCCCGGCGCCACGGCCTCGCGTTCTGGTTCTAGAACGCACCGTCTCTCGTCGGGTTCTACTGAAGCCCCGCGGGGATGAACGCGTTTGACCGGACGGTCGTGCGAGCATCAGCCCTGGTTTTGTCCTGCATCGTTATATATCGTCTGCTGAGGCCCGATAGCTTACTCCAGCATTAGCTGCAGTGCTACAGTGAACATGACGCCCTCATACTGTCACCTCTGGCCGAGACACTAGAGGTGACACCCTGAGACGTCGCCAATCACTTTGCTTTGTTTTGTTTTCTCTATCTGAACGGGCTACAAAATAGACTGAATAACAAGCGTCTCCTCTTGTGATAGATTCCCAGGAACTGCTTTGCATTCTGCTGCATCACAGCCCCGACCCCCCCCCCCCATCGCGGCCCCCCTGATGTCCTCCTGAGGCAGCCCTCCCCAGCAGAGAGGGACGGCAAGCAACAAAGAACAATTTTCAGCACAATAAAAGTAGGCCATCTCGCTACACAGAAGCCACGCCGCAAGGAGGAGGGACCAGCCCCTGGTCTGTGTATGTGAGCGTGTGTGTGTGTTACGTGTTTGTGTGTGTGTACGTGTGTGTGTGTGTGTGTGTGTGTGTGTGCTGTGTGCCTGTGTGTGTGTTCCTTAGCCTTTCGGTGAAATTGAGGCCACACTTTTAAGGTCAGCAAAGTGCAGGGAAGTGCAGCGGGTTGTAGAGCGCTGTCGGCACTAGCCTGCCGCCGCCGCCACCGCCAACCTCACCGCGTCCTCGCCACCCGCCGCCCCGTCCTAAACAGGGGGGGGGCTGAGCGGTTCTGTGGCCGGGACACAAAGCGCAGTCGGGGGGGTTTTCATATGGAGGAGACGTGCGCGGGGGCTTCAGTCGTCCCGCTGCACAATGTGATGACGAGGACGCGGTCTTAACGAGCCACTTCCTGTCTCTGACCGGCCACGACCCCGGAGAGCTTTATGGGGGTCTGCGGGGGGGGGGGGGGGGGCAGTTAGATTGGATCCCTGGCAGAGAGACGCGTGCTTGTCTCTGTTTGCGTGTGTTGATTGTGTTTCCTAATGGAGCCGCGTGAGCAAGGTGATGTTGAGGGGCCGGAGTCCCATCTTGCCCCCTACCTGTCTTTTTTCCCGTTTTTGGGACTACATTGTTTTACTGCAAATTATAACTATAAAAAGGCCTCCAATCCCCCATTCTGTTAAATTAATAGAATTACACAAAAAAATGTAATGACAGCAATTTAAGTCTTGAATATGCAAATTTTATAGTCAAGGACGATTACCTCATTTATAGCGTGCGCTGGAATGATGCCAGACGTAGGTATTTACATCCTGGTTGCTCACGGTTACATCATGATGAATACGAGAGGAGCGGGTGGGGGAGGGGGCGGGGTCTCATCACGCAGCCTCCAGTGGTTGAGCTCTCAATCACAGGCGGGGGGGGGGGGGGGGAGGAGGAGGGGGAGGAGGGGAGGAGGGGGATCCTGGAAGAGCCGGATCTTCTCACAGTCAGGGGACATCTTGTTTTTTTCCTCTGTTTTATTTTTTTTTCTTCCTTTCCCGGGAAAAAAAAGAATGAAATGCATCAGCAAAAAAAATAAATAAATAAAAAAATCCCGTTCCTGGATGAACACGAGCCTGGAAAAAAATCCCCACTTTGGGGGGAAAGCCCGTGAACTGGAGCGGCTTACGGGAATATCTAACATAACATTTTACTCCCACAAATTCTGATTTTATCACACCAGGTCCGTTTGTCGGGGGGGACGAGAGCCGGAGAGGTAAAAATTCTGACATTTTGGACCGGAATCGTCTGGGTCGACCGCAGCGTCTCCAGCGCGCATCTTAACCTTATAATGTTTTTATTCCGCGATTAGAAGGAAAAGACAGCCGGACTATCGCCTAAATGACATTTAAAAAGCGCAGCGGTTTCTCCCCTCGCGCTCGGCTGCCCGGACAATCACATCAGTTAATTATTGCAGAATGGTGTCCATAATGGCATGAAATTTTTATGGGGGCCCTCATAGAAATCCGCCATCTTTTGACATGCAACGTTTGGCATTTAGCTGTCCCATGTGACCGGCTGGGTGGACGCGGGGCCGAGTTGATGCACTTCATAATAACGCACTCGTGTCCCGCAGGCCGGCGCCGGTTTCTGCACGGTCGCTGCACGGTGCGACCTGGCTCCTCCTTCCAGGAAGGTTCCCTCCAGGAAGGTTCACTCCAAGAAGGTTCCCTCCAAGAAGGGTTCTCCAGGAAGGTTCCTCCAGGAAGGTTCCCTCCAAGAAGGGTTCTCCAGGAAGGTTCCTCCAGGAAGGTTCCCTCCAGGAAGGTTCCCTCCAGGAAGGTTCCTCCAGAAGGTTCCTCCAGGAAGGTTCCCTCCAGGAAGGTTCCTCCAGGAAGGTTCCTCCAGGAAGGTTCCTCCAAGAAGGTTCCTCCAGGAAGGTTCCTCCAGGAAGGTTCCTCCAGGAAGGTTCCTCCAGGAAGGTTCCCTCCAAGAAGGTTCCTCCAGGAAGGTTCCTCCAAGAGGGTTCCTCCAGGAAGGTTCCCTCCAGGAAGGTTCCTCCAGGAAGGTTCTACAGGAAGGTTCCCTCAAGGAAGGTTCCTCCAGGAAGGGTTCCTCCAGGAAGGTTCCTCCAGGAAGGTTCCTCCAGGAAGGTTCCTCCAGGAAGGTTCCCTCCAGGAAGGTTCCTCCAGGAAGGTTCCCTCCAAGAAGGTTCCTCCAGAAGGTTCCCTCCAAGAAGGTTCCTCCAGGAAGGTTCTTCCAGGAGACGGGCCCCGACTTACCGTTTGTCAAGGCCTTGCCGGGGCCTCCGCATCGATTCAGCCCCGTAATGGATGAAATCTGTCGGGTTGTATCGGCCGCAGAATAAAAGAACTAAACACGCTTTCAAACTCTCGGACGACTTTGCTTGAATAGTCTCAGACAATAAATATAACGCCAAACACGGGGAAACACAAAACCCAAAATAAAAAAAAAGGCATGCAGCCGGGCAATTATCCATCTTATCTTTTTCAATACTTGAAATCATTTACCAAGCCATTTCCCTAGCATCTCGCCCAGGCCTGGCTATTACACAGTCTATTGACACACATTGGTCCAGGTCGTCTGTGAGCGCCCCGCCTCGCGGTCAAACTCCCCCCCAGCCTCACCCACCCTCCACCCCAGCTCCCAGCCCTCCGGTCCATAGGGGGGGTGGGGGGGGGGGAGGCGGAGGGGGGGGGGGAGGTCTGTGGCGGTAATGAAATGGGGCGATGCTGGGAGCGTAGAGCCTGGGAGAAGGCTGCAGCCTCCCTGAGGCCATGCGCTGCCATGGGATGAAATAAGGGGACTATTACAGCTGAGTTGTAAAGCCCCACACGCTCCACGCACTATCATAATAGAATATTGTTCTATCAGATGCCAGGCCCCAGCCCCGTCTCCACCTGGAGGGGGGAGGAAAGAAAGACCACTAAAGGTCATTGTGTGTGGGGGGGGGGGGGGGGGGGGAGAGAGAGAGAGAGAGAGAGAGAGAGAAAGATATGGGTTAGAGAGAGATTGAGAGAGAGGGGGGAAGAGAGATGGGGAGAGGACAGTGAGAGAGAGGGAGAAAGAGAGATGGGGGAGAGAGTGAGACAGAGGAGAGAGAGAGAGAGAGAGAGGGGGGGGAGGGAGAGAAAAGGAGGGTGGTTAAAGCAAACAGAATGGTCAAGAGTCCCCCAGACCGTTGTGTTTTGGATGGATGGACAGAGGACTGGAGACAGAAAAACAACACAAAGACTCAGAGAGAGAGAGAGAGAGAGAGAGAGAGAGAGGCTGCAACGGCCGAACAGGAAATATGGAAAACGTAGCACACCAAAATCTCTCACTGTTCTACAAAAACTATTACAAGAGAACAGAAAATGGAAGACTCAGACTACAAGAGAACAGAAAATGGAGCCAGACTATCGCACCAAACTCGAACTAATTTCCTAATGTACAATTAAAGCCGTGCGTCGCCTCTCTCTCCTCCTCCTCCTATTCTTTTCTTCTGTCACTTCTCGCCGTCTCCACATCTGCCTCCACAGCCATAAGTAACAGAGAAGCAATTTCAACCATTAATTGTTGATCAAGGCAGTTGGGAAAAGCGCCAAAGGAAAAGAATGACAAATAAGCAGCCGCCATGCGAACAGCAGTACAAATTACACCACAAGCACGAGACGTTTCTGCTTGATTGGAGCAATTTAATGTTTTTTTTTTTTGCAAAAAAAAAAAAAAAAAAAGGCTCAAATCCTGGGAGGACAGTTAAGGAAATGACTTTTTAATCATCGAAGGCTCTGCTTCGCCTTGTCGCTCATGATGGCCCCATATTGAAGACCTAGAGCTATTAAGATGGAGCGGGGGGCGGGTGGTGGTGCTGGTGGTGGTGGTGGTGGTGAGTGGGTGGGGGTGGCGGGCGGGTGGGGGTTTCCCGGGCACAGAGTTGGGTTTTTATAGCAACAGTTGGACCGTCGTTGGCGAACGTCTTACCGACCCAAAGTCTTAGTGTCGTGTTGAGCCGCACGCTGGTGTCTTCGGTACTCCCGGTCTCCCAGACTTCCTGGGAGTGCAAGTTTGTGGATATTTTTCTGGGGTTTGCAGTCACATTTGATAGAATATAGACGTTTTATAACACATGCATTTTCATGGCTTTCTCGGGCCGGCTGGTGAATATATATATACGAGGTCGTATATACAGTCGTGTGCAGGCGATGTGTTGTGAACGCCATGGCGCCCGTTCAAGTTCAGTCATTTGTCGCAGAGTTTCTCGAGATGTGTGGTAAATAGGTTTTGGGCAAAAAAACAATGCATTGTGTTTTTTTTTTTTTTTGTCGCTGGCCAGAATACTTTGTCATTAACATGCAAACAAATGCCACAGCATGCACATGTACAGGACATTAGGAAACTGACTAATCTTCGCTGTGACATTATGGCCTGTACAAACCCCATGATGAATTCTGTTTTTCCAGGGCCTTTGGAAAATATATTCATGAAATTTCAATGTCCAATGAAACAAGTCATCTTTTAACCAGTGCATGACTGTGACATACCATTTCTCATTTCAATTCCCAGACAGGCTTTTTTTTTGTCAAATAAATAGCCATTTGTCTTTTTTTCCAAGTCACACACACACACACATGCACGCACGCACACGCACACACACACACACACACGCACACACGGGGGCCCGTAATTGAACAGTAGTTGCTGTTGAGGGGAGCTCGCAAAATGAAACTGCCATTGTAGCATCAAAAATAATCAATTTGATGAGTCTTGTATATACTCCCCCATACTCAAAGTAATGTGATATTGATTCGCCCACTCTGATGTAGTACTCCTCTCCGGAGCCAGAATGATTATTGGCTTTTGACAAATTCCAGCACAATCTCTCTCCCCCGCCTCCCCCCCACCCCCACCCTAAAGCCCGGAGTGCGTATTTTGTCCCGGGGCCGGCTCGCTCCCCAGGCCCTGAGCGCTCGTAGCCCACGGTTCTGGAGGTGTGGACGGGTCACGCATGGACCACACCTGCACTGGGTTCTCCAAACATCCAACATCTGTTAACCTCTGCATCAAAAACATTCCTACTCAATTCTTACTCAAAATGCATGTGTAGGACGTCAATTTGTGTGTGATTTTGTCTCTCACTCCCTTGGTTGTGTGTGTGTGTGTGTGTGTGTGTGTGTGTGTGTGCATGCGTGGGCACATGAACACACACATATGTATACCCACACACACACGTGTGCCCACACACACGCACGCAGAGAAAATTATGACATTTAATGGTGTTTTCAGACATTGTGAATAGTGGTCTACAAAACTAATATATTATTAATATCCAAATCACTCTCCCCTGTACAGCCATGTTATGTATGACAATAAAGCTGTCCTTCTCCCCCTCCCTCTCTCACCTTCTCACCCGCTCCGTCTCTCCCTCTCTCTGCCTCCCCCAGTCTTTTGGCGCGAGCATCAGACATTCCCTTAGTGTCTCTCTCCTTATCCTTTACTCGCTCTATCCATCACTGCGTGTTATATGTCAGAGCAGAGGACGACCACAACACATAGCCCGTCTTACTCTCTAACCGTGGCGGGCTTCGGTGCTGGTGAACAGAACGGTCAGATGAGGGAATGAGCTGGGCAGCGGCACACACACACACGCACACACTTCACAAGGTGCATAGAGATTGACTGATGCTAACGGTGCCTGGCCTTGCTGTACAGACAGAAAGGGGCAGATGGATGACAGAGGGGTGGATGTGAGCATGCAGGTGGATGGACGACTGGGTGGAGGCCTAGGCAGTGGACGGGGCCGTAGACAGATGGGTGCTCGGGGAGGTGGGGGGGCGAACGGATGGATGGATGGACGGACGGACGCGAAGGTGGAGTCGAAGGTGTGGGCGGAGAGATGGATGGTGTGGGGGCTCAGTGAGGGCGTGGGTGGATGGATGGGTGGATGTGACGTGGAGAGAGGTGGGAGTGTGTAGGGGACAGAGAGGAGGTGGTCTCTCCCTGGCCACGCCGCTCCATATTGATTAGTACATGTAATAAAAACAGTGAGACATTTGGCCCCAGTGAGGACATGGTTCACTGGCTGTCTGCTTAACAAGGAGCTGGTGTGTGTGTGTGTGTGTCTGTGTGTGTTTGCGTGGCAGTGATCAAAAGTCACTAAATATGCCGATGCATGCATTTTGTACATAAATGCCTATGGGTGTCTACACAGCAATGAATAAATGAACAGTGTGTGTGTGTGCGTGTGTGCGAGCACATGTGCAACTGCAGGTGTGTGTATGTGTGTGTGTGTTCCCATATGTGTCATGCACGAGACCACCTCTCTTTTACAAAGGGGGCCTGTGCATGGGAAACAAAATCAATAAGCTGGTGATAGAAATATGCTAGAATGTTCTCTGGCGGAGAGATTGATCTGGGCTCCTCAGAGGGTTCTGGACAAAACCAAATAATGGTTACAGGGGCCGCTGACCCCCAGATTTTTTTTTACACAAAACAATAATTATAAGCAAACGGTGTATGGTTTGACTAAGCACACAGGCGGACACTGGAGGCTGAGTGTTACACACAGCATCAGTCACTTTCAGAGGGAACACAGGATCCTGCGTGGGGAACACAAACTCGTACATTCCTGAAGGACGAATGAATGGATTCATAAATAAATAAATGCATGAAGGCATAAATCGAACCGAGCGCCCCCCCTTAGACTGCAGGGTTTCAGCCAACACATGACCGGTTTAATGTCCTGACGGACTCATGAACAGACAGCATCTTCCAATGCCAGCCGGGATTCAAACTCACGAGCGGGTCGCAAACACGCAGCAGTGAACCTGATTCGCACCGTCGTGAACTCTGTCCTGTGGCTGGCGGCGTGCCGATACCTGAGGATCTGCTGGGCGCCACCATTAAGGTGGCGTGGTCTTCACCACCTTCTTCATCAGCTTCTCCACGTCGACAAGAACCTGGATCTCCAGCAGGTCTCGGGGCGAACTGGTCGCGCATTCTCATGACACAAATGATGATGCACACAGGACATCGATATGTCCACGAGGCTCTCCAGAGCAGGACATCAACACCTCACTCTGCTGCTCCACCACGATCAGAGCGACGTGTCCGATGGCAGTTCACTGAGACATTGGTGGGATTCTGTGCAAAGATGTGTGTAACGTTTCAACCATTTCAACAGGGCAATGGATGACTGATGGGACTGAGATGTTGCCATTCAACGTCCTACGTGTCAGCTGACACCAGAGGGGCGTGTCAGCTTCCAGTCACACCGCGGCCAGAGCTCATTTCCATAACGGTGATGTTCCATCAGGTGACTAATTAAAAATTTCCCCCCTGACTTTTACATCTCTAGACATCACAAGGTTTACGGCCGATTAGAGAAAAAACGTGTTGTGGAAAAATGTAAGCGGGGCGCGGGTGTGAAACACAAAAAAAGAGCCCAGACTCGCCTTTAACTCACCTGCACATCCAGCCACCGCAACCCTCTGGATGGTGTTTGTGTCTGGGGAGTCCTACAAGTAGAGTCCTGACAGAGGCAGTAATGTGAGCCATCTTTGTGGGGAAAGAGCGAGAGAGCGAGAGACAGCTAGAGAGAGCGAGAGAGAGAGAGAGAGAGAGAGAGAGAGCCCGGGCTGACTAATAGCGAGAGACAGCCAAGCTGCAGCGGTGATAGCGTGAGAGGCTTTAATTGCCCCGTGTGGCACGAAGCGAGCGCGGCCCAGGCCCCGACACGCAGCGTCTAATAAAGGAAACGCCGCCTGATGTTTGTTTTTTTTCTCCGGTGCCGTCATCGGGTTAATTGGGGAATTACGATAAACGCAATGAGGCCTTCTCTCTTGTAATTTATGTTTTCGCTGGAAATGGGACTTTTTAAAATGCCAAACCCTACCTCATATCAAGTTAGAAAAAAAAAACAAATAAATAAACAAATAAACTAAATTAATCTTATATATATATATAAAAATATAAAAAGAGGGATGATGGACTGACTGTTCCGCCATTACCTAGCCAGCCTCATCAACAGCAGCAGCCAGGGTTTGAGTGATGAGTCTCCTACAGGAACCAACAGCTGTATGCGCAAATCATGCATATAAATCAATTACCAGGGCCCTATGTACTTTAAATGCACCCATTAATTAAGCAATGTCAGACACAATGAACCGTGAAGTTCATTACATTTTTAGCATTCAAACGCGGGATTATTTGAAGAGTGCATTTGAGAAAGAGGGAGAGGGGAGAGAGGGAGGGGGGGAGAGAGAGAGAGAGAGAGAGAGAGAGAGAGAGAGAGAGAGAGAGAGAGAGACAGAGACAGAGAGAACGAGAGCAAGAGACCGAGACAGGGAGACAGAGATGGGTTTACCTAATGGTTCGCCCCATAGCTCAATGGCAGGCAGATGCTAGCGCAGATCTCGGGTAGAAAAGACAGAGAAAAAAGCAGCGACTTTAGAACGCTTGTGAGTACCTCTGATATCAAAGTGGGGGCTGATGAGCAGCCTGTGTACGTATAAACGTACATGTAGGCCAGTGTTTTTCAACCACTGTGCCGCGGCACACTAGTGTGCCGTGAGTGATCGTCAGGTGTGCCGTGGAAAATTATCCAATTTCACCTAATTGGTCTAAAAATATTTTTTGAAAACGAAGTAATTATTATCTGCCGATAATATGCCATTGTCGAGTGTCTGTGCTGTAGTAGTGACTGGCAGAGTAATCATGTAATATGTATTATATATAATATATTATCATTTGTTTAACATTTTTGGTTGGTGGTGTGCCTCGTGATTTTTTAAATGAAAAAAAATGTACCATGGCTCAAAAAAGGTTGAAAAACACTGATGTAGGCCAACTGAAGTCCCACCATACTGTGTCTAGACAGGAAGTACATTCAGCATCATTTCATCAAAAGTTAGCATGTACATCACGTACATGCTAACTTCTTTCCTGATTACTCATCTGCTCACTCACACACACACGCACACACACACACAGCCGGTACCCGACGTGCATTCGTACACGCGTGTCCCCCGTGTGAGTGTGTCTACAATCAAGTGGCGTGTGCGCTCGTGAACACGGGTTGCACGTCCATGCATTTCTTCATCTGCCAGGCTGCAGTGTGCTGGAAGTTGTTCAGGGAGGACAGGAGGTCTGGGTAGGGGGCCCAGCTGCCTGGCACTAACCAATGACCTGCATAATGAAAGACCACGACAGCGCTCCCCACCCATTACAGGGTTCCACGTCGTGACACAATTTGCATATTCATATATTTTTATATATATATATATATATATATAAATAAATATATAGTTTTTTTTTTTTTTTGTCATACTTCACCACTCCATTCCCCTTCATAACCCCCCCACCCACACCCACACCTCTTCGTCTCGGTGCAAATTATTATTATTATTTTACATGTTTGTAATTTTTTTTTTGTTGGTCTTCCTTTCCTGTGAGGAAGGACATCTGCCTTTCCTCCTCGCCATCGCCCTGGAAGAGGGCGGGGGGGGGGGGGGGGGTAAATAAATGTGTGCGGAGAGGCACATGATCCATCCAGATGCCACGGAAATATGGCACGGCAACGTCGACGCGTGTCTCTCGCCTCCCCCCTCTCTCCCCCTCCCACTCTCCCCCCCCTCCCCCTCCTCCTCCTCCTCCATAGGACGGAGGCGGCGGTGGCGTGCCCTCACGGCGGGGTCTTCAGCACCGCAGAGCTCGGGGGTCAGTGGAGACGGGAGGGGGCCCACACCGAGGAAGAGGAGCACGGAGCAGGGGCCCCCCTCTCTGAGGAAGAGGAGCACGGAGCAGGGGCCCCCCCTCACCGAGGAAGAGGAGCACAGAGCAGGGGCCCCCCTCACTGAGGAAGAGGAGCACAGAGCAGGGGCCCCCCTCACTGAGGAAGAGGAGCACAGAGCAGGGGCCCCCCTCACTGAGGAAGAGGAGCACAGAGCAGGGGCCCCCCTCACTGAGGAAGGGGAACATGGAGCAGGGCCCCCCCTGACCGAGGAAGAGGAGGCTGGGGGCCGCCCGAATGTGTGGTCACATGTTGTCACTGCGTTGCCGTGGCGACTGGTCCAGGCCTGGCAGCAGACAGGCCGCTCTGTGGGGGGTACAGGCGTGGCCAGAGAGACGAAGACGCCCTGACAGACGACATACTAATACAATGACGAGGAAGGTCACGGCATGGGTGGTGTGGGGGTCCTGTAAGGGGGGCACTGCGGGCAGCTCAGCGTGCGCCGAAGCATCCCGAAGCATTCATCACAGAGACAGAAAACCGGGTTCGATCACAAACGGGCGGACACGTCGGAGTGCGTTGTCCTTCTTTATTGTGCGAGCAGGAGAATCCTCGTTAAACAACAGGGTCAAACTTACGCACACTTTTGTCGATTGATTGCACATCACACCTGCAGTACGGTTAAGAAATGCATAATTCAGGTAACGATAAATATTTGAACGGCACTGCCTCTCTCTCTCTATCTCGCTCTCTGATCTTCACAAAGCCCCCCTAACAAAACAACAATCTCCTCAACACGTCATTACGTCTCAACATCAATCGCGGCGGCGGCCTGACGAGCCAGCAGACGGCGCCGCGCTCCGTGGAGGTTCTCTGTGACGCGAAACACCGAGTGGAAACACAGCCCCCCCCCCCCACCTCGCCGACACTTCCTGACACTTTTTTATTCTGTCGCCGTCAACCTTTCATTCAAAAGGCGTTGTGCGGACCGCCGGCCCTGCCTGGGGGGGGTTGGGGGTGGGGGGTGAGGGGAGGGGGCGGGGCCTGTCGGGGCGGTGGGGGTGAGGGGAGGGGGCGGGGCCTGCCAGCCCCGGCGCCATGGGGGCGGTTCTGGGGAGGCGGCGGCGAGGCTCCGGCTGAAAGCAAACCGTTTCATGTGAGCACCTCCAGCGCAGGAGCTACATCAATATAGAATTAGACAAAGTGTTATTTTTCTTTCTTTTTTGTGTTTTAAAACCGCCCCGCGCACACACACACACACACACCCCCACCCCGACGTCGCATCCCCCCCCCCCCCAACCCCACCCACCCTCCAGAACCCTGGGGTGGAGCCGGGTTGCCATGCCGATGCAGCCTCCTTTTCCTTTCCTTTCATGGGGTAAAAAGTTGCCACTGTTTTATGATAGCGCAGCAAAAATAAAAAAGGGGGGGGGGGGGGGGGGCTTTTCTTTTTTAACTTAAATCAGCGAATGTGTGAGACAGAACCTGCCGGCGTGTCTGGCTCCCACACCCCGACCAGGAGAATGGCTCCCAGGGAGCCATTTGAATTTTAAATTTGGTGGTGAAATGGTGTTTGTCATTAACAATCAAATATTTGAACCGTCGGAATACCTTTGTCCCGTTCCTGCTTTAACTGAATGGCAGCTAGACGCTATGTTGTGTGTGTGTGTTTGTGTGTGTGCGTGTGTGTGTGTGTATGTGTGTGTATTTGTGTTGTGGGTGTGTGCGTGTGCGCATGTGTCTGCGTGCGCGTGTGCGTGTGTGTGTGTGTGTGTGTATGGGGAGGGCATCATTTTACCACTGATGAATAGAAAAACCACTTCCACAAAAGCACACACAGAGGAAATCAGGAAGTGTGGGGGGGGGGGGGGGGGGGGGGGGGGAGCCACCCCAACACAACAGCCGGGGAAGATGAGTGTGTGTGGCTGATTAACATATCAAACACGTGTTAACATATCAAACCAAACGCCCCGGCCCATGGAATATGTAGCACTCTTTGCTTTGCTGCACTGTTGCCACTCCTGTGACGAGGCGACCTTGAGACAAACGGCTCTGCACACAGACAGAGAGCAGACAGACAGAGAGTCAGACAGACACACCAAGACACCGGCAGGAGGAGATGGACGACGGGAGGCAGACGGGCGCGGGGGTCGGACGGACAGGAAGGAGAGAAACAGACAGACAGGTAAGCAGGCAGACAGACAGACAGACATACGGAGAGGCATGCAGGAAAGCAGACAGACGACCGATGCCGGGCCAGCCAATCAGACACAGCCTGCCAGACAGAAAGACAGACAGGTCCCCCCCGCAGACAGGACAGTCAAGCAGGTAGTCAGGTGGGCGGGGACAGACAGATTAAAGTCAGCCAGGCAGGCAGACGGAAGACAGATGAAAGGAAGGGCAGACATTCAGGCAGACAGACAGGAGAGAGGGACGGCAGTGAGGAGGGGTGAAAGAGAGCGAGCAGAGCTTCCTGTCGTCTCGGAGAGGCAGGGTCTCTGCTTAGCCTTCATTAGGGGGCCTGATTGAATCGGGGGGTGTAGCTCTGTCACTGTTAATGGAGTGATCTCTAATTGGCGCGCATTAGCTCTGCAGGGTCTCTGGCTACTGTCACGCAGACAGACAGCGGACAGCGGGATAGGAGGGGGAGAGTCCCACACATCCTGTCCCCGATGCACCCAAAACAACACAGCGGAGACGACGTCATGAGCCAGGGAGCGCACGCACACGGCTGGGACCCACGGAGGAGAGGACACTGTCGCTTTACCAAGACGGTGGAATAATGTTCTCACCCATGTGTGTGTGTGTGTGTGTGTGTACGTGCTTGTGTGTGCCATGACTCTGTGTGTGTGTGTGTGTGTGTGTGTGTGTATGTGTACGTGCTTGTGTGTGCCATGACTGTGTGTGTGTGTGTGTGTGTGTGTGTGTACGTGCTTGTGTGTGCCATGACTGTGTGTGTGTGTGTGTGTGTGTGTGTGTGTGTATGTGTACGTGCTTGTGTGTGCCATGACTGTGTGTGTGTGTGTGTGTGTGTGTGTGTGTGTGTGTGTGCCCGCAGTACACGGAGGTGAGCAGCACATCAACCTCAAGGCCAAAGCAAGCCCCCCCCCCCCATCCCCCTCCCCCTCCCCCACCTTAACGACCGCCCCAAATGCCCGCCCATCACCCGTCCCGCCCCGGCCAGGGAACTTGATCCATAATGGCCGCCCATAAAGGGAGAATCATCATCAATGAAAATGACAGGTTATTAAGATCCAATTTTAGGGGGGCTATGGGTTTAGTATGATAGGTTAGCTATCTATAAAACCTTTACAACCCTCCTCCTTGGCCAGCCCCCCCCCCCCCCCCCCCCCCCATACTCGCGCCCTGTGCTGGAGACACATGCTAATAAGCCCACAACCTTTAATTAACAATATGTGTAAGTAGGCGGCCATTACGGCCTGATTTGTGAGCGGCTTCATTACGGTGAGTGCCGGCTGGAGGACACATAACCGATAGGCATCACGCCGGCTCGAATATGATCCCCGCCTAATGTGGACCAAATATTGATATTTGATCATTCATCTTCTGATTAGTGACTTTCTTAATCTTCGCGTTTCACTTCTGCGTCGGAGGGGGGAACGACCCGCTGGTCACAAATGGTTCACACGTTGATAACGCAATTATCTACCGTCGACCTGTTTCTCAGAAGCACCGGCACGGGTTCAAATGGTAACATTTTGTCAATGTATTGTATTGAAATAAATTTGGTATTAACATCAATGCAGGTAGAGGGCTGGAATTATTATTTTCATTACTTCATACATTACTACATCAAATGTCATCAATAACGTCCGTGAAGCCAAAACATGGCTAAGTTGTTTCCCGCACCACATGTGTGTACATCGAGATCAAGGGTCCAATATAAATATGACAAATAAATATACCTATATGAATAACACCTGCTCCTGCTAACAATGCATTAGCATCACTGGCTCAGCTGCTGCAGTTCCAAATTAAAGCCACGCCCACTCTCTCCTATTGGCTCCACGCGGTGGGACCCTGCGGGGAAAAACAAGCCGTGAGTTAAAACACAGTTAGATAAACAACAGGTCAAATAGATATTGAGGAAAAAAAAAAAAAAAGCTCAATCATAACCGTTACCGTCATTACCAGGGAACGGTGTTTGCCTCCACTTTGTCACGCAGTCTGAAGAGTTTACCTGCGGTAACGTTACCTGATCATTAAAGCTATCCAAACACACCCCAGGGTCTTGCCACTCACTCCAAAATGGCCTCCTCCTCTTGGGAGCGTGTTGGCTGACGACTGAGCCTTCTCCCTCGGCCTTCTGACGAGGGAAGCCCGGGTGAGTGAGTCGCGGTGCGGGGTTGCATTGGGTCTCAGCGGCGTCTATATCGCCCGATCACCTGGAGGGAGAACCAAACCCGTCAGGACAATAAGCTGCAGGGTGAGGTGTGTACCATGTGACCACTTAGATCTGGAAATATCTGGAAACCGAGTTTGAAATCGGTTTCTCGGTCGTTTCTTGTGAAGTATTGAGTCATGCGTATTGCTGTATCATTCAACTGTTTGCATTCGTAGTCGCATTTCTTCCAGAATAAGCATTGGTAAGTTGCAGTAGTAGTAAAAGGTTAACCATCTTAATGATGAGCAACTGTACACAAACTGTAGAAGCAACTATATGAGTAACTATACACAAATGGAAGTTCAGATGTAATTCCAAAAAAGGTCATTTTCAATCCATTATTCTATCTATAATCATATCTGAAAACATATTTCATTGCCTGTGCGCCACACACTCCATACAGGGCGAGGGGAGAGAGCCTCAGAGCGTGAGAGGAGCTGACGAGGACTCTGACAGGCAGAGCTGCTATTCTCCCAGAGGGCCCCAGAGCCGCGTTGTCATTCAGTCTGTAACTCTGGCCTGCTGCATACTCTCACACTCCCGAGAGAGAGAGAGAGAGAGAGAGAGAGAGAGAGAGAGAGAGAGAGAGAGAGAGAGAGACGCACGCACACACGCACGCACACACGCACGCACACACACACACGCACACACAAGCACACACTCAGTGACAACTGCACCTTTCAAACCCCCTGGAAGCGAACACAGTGAGGAGCTTGCTCCGGCTATAGGTTGCACTGTGGTGTGAAGTCGGGCTCACCTTTCTCCTCTAAAACACACAGCGCACCAAAACATCTCAAGACGGAGACGACAACATGCCAGTGAGTGAATGTCTGAGGCGGGAATGCGTGTGAATTGCGTTCCACTACACGGCAC
>JAXIVH010000009.1:324661-339661 GCA_036785325.1 Urophycis tenuis
TAATTGTTGATCAAGGCAGTTGGGAAAAGCGCCAAAGGAAAAGAATGACAAATAAGCAGCCGCCATGCGAACAGCAGTACAAATTACACCACAAGCACGAGACGTTTCTGCTTGATTGGAGCAATTTAATGTTTTTTTTTTTTTGCAAAAAAAAAAAAAAAAAGGCTCAAATCCTGGGAGGACAGTTAAGGAAATGACTTTTTAATCATCGAAGGCTCTGCTTCGCCTTGTCGCTCATGATGGCCCCATATTGAAGACCTAGAGCTATTAAGATGGAGCGGGGGGCGGGTGGTGGTGCTGGTGGTGGTGGTGGTGAGTGGGTGGGGGGTGGCGGGCGGGTGGGGGTTTCCCGGGCACAGAGTTGGGTTTTTATAGCAACAGTTGGACCGTCGTTGGCGAACGTCTTACCGACCCAAAGTCTTAGTGTCGTGTTGAGCCGCACGCTGGTGTCTTCGGTACTCCCGGTCTCCCAGACTTCCTGGGAGTGCAAGTTTGTGGATATTTTTCTGGGGTTTGCAGTCGCATTTTATAGAATATAGACGTTTTATAACACATGCATTTTCATGGCTTTCTCGGGCCGGCTGGTGAATATATATATACGAGGTCGTATATACAGTCGTGTGCAGGCGATGTGTTGTGAACGCCACGGCGCCCGTTCAAGTTCAGTCATTTGTCGCAGAGTTTCTCGAGATGTGTGGTAAATAGGTTTTGGGCAAAAAAACAATGCATTGTGTTTTTTTTGTCGCTGGCCAGAATACTTTGTCATTAACATGCAAACAAATGCCACAGCATGCACATGTACAGGACATTAGGAAACTGACTAATCTTCGCTGTGACATTATGGCCTGTACAAACCCCATGATGAATTCTGTTTTTCCAGGGCCTTTGGAAAATATATTCATGAAATTTCAATGTCCAATGAAACAAGTCATCTTTTAACCAGTGCATGACTGTGACATACCATTCTCATTTCAATTCCCAGACAGGCTTTTTTTTGTCAAATAAATAGCCATTTGTCTTTTTTTCCAAGTCACACACACACACACATGCACGCACGCACACGCACACACACACACACACACGCACACACGGGGGCCCGTAATTGAACAGTAGTTGCTGTTGAGGGGAGCTCGCAAATGAAACTGCCATTGTAGCATCAAAAATAATCAATTTGATGAGTCTTGTATATACTCCCCCATACTCAAAGTAATGTGATATTGATTCGCCCACTCTGATGTAGTACTCCTCTCCGGAGCCAGAATGATTATTGGCTTTTGACAAATTCCAGCACAATCTCTCTCCCCCGCCTCCCCCCCACCCCCACCCTAAAGCCCGGAGTGCGTATTTTGTCCCGGGGCCGGCGCGCTCCCCAGGCCCTCAGCGCTCGTAGCCCACGGTTCTGGAGGTGGGGACGGGTCACACATGGACCACACCTGCACTGGGTTCTCCAAACATCCAACATCTGTTAACCTCTGCATCAAAAACATTCCTACTCAATTCTTACTCAAAATGCATGTGTAGGACGTCAATTTGTGCGTGATTTTGTCTCTCACTCCCTTGGTTGTGTGTGTGTGTGTGTGTGTGTGTGTGTGCGTGCGTGGGCACATGAACACACACATATGTATACCCACACACACACACGTGTACCCACACACACGCATGTAGAGAAAATTATGACATTTAATGGTGTTTTCAGACATTGTGAATAGTGGTCTACAAAACTAATATATTATTAATATCCAAATCACTCTCCCCTGTACAGCCATGTTATGTATGACAATAAAGCTGTCCTTCTCCCTCTCTCACCTTCTCACCCGCTCCGTCTCTCCCTCTCTCTGCCTCCCCCAGTCTTTTGGCGCGAGCATCAGACATTCCCTTAGTGTCTCTCTCCTTATCCTTTACTCGTTCTATCCATCACTGCGTGTTATATGTCAGAGCAGAGGACGACCACAACACATAGCCCGTCTTACTCTCTAACCGTGGCGGGCTTCGGTGCTGGTGAACAGAACGGTCAGATGAGGGAATGAGTTAGGCAACACACACACACACACACACACACACAACCTTCATAAGGTGCATAGAGATTGACTGATGCTAACGGTGCCTGGCCTTGCTGTACAGACAGAAAGGGGCAGATGGATGACAGAGGGGTGGATGTGAGCATGCAGGTGGATGGACGACTGGGTGGAGGCCTAGGCAGTGGACGGGGCCGTAGACAGATGGGTGCTCGGGGAGGTGGGGGGCGAACGGATGGATGGATGGACAGACGCGAAGGTGGAGTCGAAGGTGTGGGCGGAGAGATGGATGGTGCGGGGGCTCACGTGAGGGCGTGGGTGGATGGATGGGTGGATGTGACGTGGAGAGAGGTGGGAGTGTGTAGGGGACAGAGAGGAGGTGGTCTCTCCCTGGCCAGGCCGCTCCATATTGATTAGTACATGTAATAAAAACAGTGAGACATTTGGCCCCAGTGAGGACATGGTTCACTGGCTGTCTGCTTAACAAGGAGCTGGTGTGTGTGTGTGTGTGTCTGTGTGTGTTTGCGTGGCAGTGATCAAAAGTCACTAAATATGCCGATGCATGCATTTTGTACATAAATGCCTATGGGTGTCTACACAGCAATGAATAAATGAACAGTGTGTGTGTGTGCGTGCGTGTGTGCGAGCACATGTGCAACTGCAGGTGTGTGTGTGTGTATGCATGTGTGTGTGTGTGTTCCCATATGTGTCATGCACGAGACCACCTCTCTTTTACAAAGGGGGCCTGTGCATGGGAAACAAAATCAATAAGCTGGTGATAGAAATATGCTAGAATGTTCTCTGGCGGAGAGATTGATCTGGGCTCCTCAGAGGGTTCTGGACAAAACCAAATAATGGTTACAGGGGCCGCTGACCCCCAGATTTTTTTTTACACAAAACAATAATTATAAGCAAACGGTGTATGGTTTGACTAAGCACACAGGCGGACACTGGGAGGCTGAGTGTTACACACAGCATCAGTCAGTTTCAGAGGGAACACAGGATCCTGCGTGGGGAACACAAACTCGTACATTCCTGAAGGACGAATGAATGGATTCATAAATAAATAAATGCATGAAGGCATAAATCGAACTGAGCGCCCCCCCTTAGACTGCAGGGTTTCAGCCAACACATGACCGGTTTAATGTCTGACGGACTCATGAACAGACAGCATCTTCCGATGCCAGCCGGGATTCAAACTCACGAGCAGGTCGCAAACACGCAGCGCTAGCAGTGAACCTGATTCGCACCGTCGTGAACTCTGTCCTGTGGCCGGTGGCGTGCCGATACCTGAGGATCTGCTGGACGCCACCATTAAGGTGGCGTGGTCTTCACCACCTTCTTCATCAGCTTCTCCACGTCGACAAGAACCTGGATCTCCAGCAGGTCTCGGGGCGAACTGGTCGCGCATTCTCATGACACAAATGATGATGCACACAGGACATCGATATGTCCACGAGGCTCTCCAGAGCAGGACATCAACACCTCACTCTGCTGCTCCACCACGATCAGAGCGACATGTCCGATGGCAGTTCACTGAGACATTGGTGGGATTCTGTGCAAAGATGTGTGTAACGTTTCAACCATTTCAACAGGGCAATGGATGACTGATGGACTGAGATGTTGCCATTCAACGTCCTACGTGTCAGCTGACACCAGAGGGGCGTGTCAGCTTCCAGTCACACCGCGGCCAGAGCTCATTTCCATAACGGTGATGTTCCATCAGGTGACTAATTAAAATTTTCCCCCCTGACTTTTACATCTCTAGACATCACAAGGTTTACGGCCGATTAGAGAAAAAACGTGTTGTGGAAAAATGTAAGCGAGGCGCGGGTGTGAAACACAAAAAAAGAGCCCAGACTCGCCTTTAACTCACCTGCACATCCCAGCCACCGCAACCCTCTGGATGGTGTTTGTGTCTGGGGAGTCCTACAAGTAGAGTCCTGACAGAGGCAGTAATGTGAGCCATCTTCGTGGGGAGAGAGCGAGAGAGCGAGAGACAGCTAGAGAGCGAGAGAGAGAGAGAGAGAGAGAGAGCCCGGGCTGACTAATAGCGAGAGACAGCCAAGCTGCAGCGGTGATAGCGTGAGAGGCTTTAATTGCCCCGTGTGGCACGAAGCGAGCGCGGCCCAGGCCCCGACACGCAGCGGCTAATAAAGGAAACGCCGCCTGATGTTTGTTTTTTTTCTCCGGTGCCGTCATCGGGTTAATTGCGGAATTACGATAAACGCAATGAGGCCTTCTCTCTTGTAATTTATGTTTTCGCTGGAAATGGGACTTTTTAAAATGCCAAACCCTACCTCATATCAAGTTAGAAAAAAAACAAATAAATAAACAAATAAACTAAATTAATCTTATATATATATAAAAATATAAAAAGAGGGATGATGGACTGACTGTTCCGCCATTACCTAGCCAGCCTCATCAACAGCAGCAGCCAGGGTTTGAGTGATGAGTCTCCTACAGGAACCAACAGCTGTATGCGCAAATCATGCATATAAATCAATTACCAGGGCCCTATGTACTTTAAATGCACCCATTAATTAAGCAATGTCAGACACAATGAACCGTGAAGTTCATTACATTTTTAGCATTCAAACGCGGGATTATTTGAAGAGTGCATTTGAGAAAGAGGGAGAGGGGGAGAGAGGGGAGGGGGGGGGGGAGAGAGAGAGAGAGAGAGACAGAGAGAACGAGAGCAAGAGACCGAGACAGGGAGACAGAGATGGGTTTACCTAATGGTTCGCCCCATAGCTCAATGGCAGGCAGATGCTAGCGCAGATCTCGGGTAGAAAAGACAGAGAAAAAAGCAGCGACTTCAGAACGCTTGTGAGTACCTCTGATATCAAAGTGGGGGCTGATGAGTAGCCTGTGTACGTATAAACGTGCATGTAGGCCACGTACATGCTAACTTCTTTCCTGATTACTCATCTGCTCACTCACACACACACGCACACACACACACAGCCGGTACCCGACGTGCATTCGTACACGCGTGTCCCCCGTGTGAGTGTGTCTACAATCAAGTGGCGTGTGCGCTCGTGAACACGGGTTGCACGTCCATGCATTTCTTCATCTGCCAGGCCGCAGTGTGCTGGAAGTTGCTGAGGGAGGACAGGAGGTCTGGGTAGGGGGCCCAGCTGCCTGGCACTAACCAATGACCTGCATAATGAAAGACCACGACAGCGCTCCCCACCCATTACAGGGTTCCACGTCGTGACACAATTTGCATATTCATATATTTTTATATATATATATATATATAAATGAATATATAGTTTTTTTTTTTTTGTCATACTTCACCACTCCATTCCCCTTCATAACCCCCCCACCCACACCCACACCTCTTCGTCTCGGTGCAAATTATTATTATTATTTTACATGTTTGTAATTTTTTTTTTTTTGGTCTTCCTTTCCTGCGAGGAAGGACATCTGCCTTTCCTCCTCGCCATCGCCCTGGAAGAGGGCGGGGGGGGGGGGGTAAATAAATGTGTGCGGAGAGGCACATGATCCATCCAGATGCCACGGAAATATGGCACGGCAACGTCGACGCGTGTCTCTCGCCTCCCCCCTCTCTCCCCCTCCCTCTCCCCACTCTCCCCCCCCTCCCCCTCCTCCTCCTCCTCCATAGGACGGAGGCGGCGGTGGCGTGCCCTCACGGCGGGGTCTTCAGCACCGCAGAGCTCGGGGGTCAGTGGAGACGGGAGGGGGCCCACACCGAGGAAGAGGAGCACGGAGCAGGGGCCCCCCTCTCTGAGGAAGAGGAGCACGGAGCAGGGGCCCCCCCTCACCGAGGAAGAGGAGCACAGAGCAGGGGCCCCCCTCACTGAGGAAGAGGAGCACAGAGCAGGGGCCCCCCTCACTGAGGAAGAGGAGCACAGAGCAGGGGGCCCCCCTCACTGAGGAAGAGGAGCACAGAGCAGGGGCCCCCCTCACTGAGGAAGGGGAACATGGAGCAGGGCCCCCCTGACCGAGGAAGAGGAGGCTGGGGGCCGCCCGAATGTGTGGTCACATGTTGTCACTGCGTTGCCGTGGCGACTGGTCCAGGCCCTGGCAGCAGACAGGCCGCTCTGTGGGGGGGTGCAGGCGTGGCCAGAGAGACGAAGACGCCCTGACAGACGACATACTAATACAATGACGAGGAAGGTCACGGCATGGGTGGTGTGGGGGTCCTGTAAGGGGGGCACTGCGGGCAGCTCAGCGTGCGCCGAAGCATCCCGAAGCATTCATCACAGAGACAGAAAACCGGGTTCGATCACAAACGGGCGGACACGTCGGAGTGCGTTGTCCTTCTTTATTGTGCGAGCAGGAGAATCCTCGTTAAACAACAGGGTCAAACTTACGCACACTTTTGTCGATTGATTGCACATCACACCTGCAGTACGTTAAGAAATGCATAATTCAGGTAACGATAAATATTTGAACGGCACTGCCTCTCTCTCTCTATCTCGCTCTCTGATCTTCACAAAGCCCCCCTAACAAAACAACAATCTCCTCAACACGTCATTACGTCTCAACATCAATCGCGGCGGCGGCCTGACGAGCCAGCAGACGGCGCCGCGCTCCGTGGAGGTTCTCTGTGACGCGAAACACCGAGTGGAAACACAGCCCCCCCCCCCCCCCCCCCCCCCCCCCCCCCACCTCGCCGACACTTCCTGACACTTTTTTATTCTGTCGACCTTTCATTCAAAAGGCGTTGTGCGGACCCGCCGGCCCTGCCTGGGGGGGGTTGGGGGTGGGGGGTGAGGGGAGGGGGCGGGGCCTGTCGGGGCGGTGGGGGTGAGGGGGAGGGGGCGGGGCCTGCCAGCCCCGGCGCCATGGGGGCGGTTCTGGGGAGGCGGCGGCGAGGCTCCGGCTGAAAGCAAACCGTTTCATGTGAGCACCTCCAGCGCAGGAGCTACATCAATATAGAATTAGACAAAGTGTTATTTTTCTTTCTTTTTTGTGTTTTAAAACCGCCCCGCGCACACACACACACACACCCCCACCCCGACGTCGCATCCCCCCCCCCCCACCCCCACCCACCCTCCAGAACCCTGGGGTGGAGCCGGGTTGCCATGCCGATGCAGCCTCCTTTTCCTTTCCTTTCATGGGGTAAAAAGTTGCCACTGTTTTATGATAGCGCAGCAAAAATAAAAAAAAGGGGGGGGGGGGCTTTCTTTTTTAACTTAAATCAGCGAATGTGTGAGACAGAACCTGCCGGCGTGTCTGGCTCCCACACCCCGACCAGGAGAATGGCTCCCAGGGAGCCATTTGAATTTTAAATTTGGTGGTGAAATGGTGTTTGTCATTAACAATCAAATATTTGAACCGTCGGAATACCTTTGTCCCGTTCCTGCTTTAACTGAATGGCAGCTAGACGCTATGTTGTGTGTGTGTGTTTGTGTGTGTGTGTGTGCGTGTGTGTATGTGTGTGTATTTGTGTTGTGGGTGTGTGCGTGTGCGCATGTGTCTGCGTGTGCGTGTGTGTGTGTGTGTGTGTATGGGGAGGGCATCATTTTACCACTGATGAATAGAAAAACCACTTCCACAAAAGCACACACAGAGGAAATCAGGAAGTGTGGGGGGGGGGGGGGGGGGGGGGGGGGGGGAGCCACCCCAACACAACAGCCGGGGAAGATGAGTGTGTGTGGCTGATTAACATATCAAACACGTGTTAACATATCAAACCAAACGCCCCCGGCCCATGGAATATGTAGCACTCTTTGCTTTGCTGCACTGTTGCCACTCCTGTGACGAGGCGACCTTGAGACAAACGGCTCTGCACACAGACAGAGAGCAGACAGACAGAGAGCAGAGAGTCAGACAGACACACCAAGACACCGGCAGGAGGAGATGGACGACGGGAGGCAGACGGGCGCGGGGGTCGGACGGACAGGAAGGAGAGAAACAGACAGACAGGTAAGCAGGCAGACAGACAGACAGACATACGGAGAGGCATGCAGGAAAGCAGACAGACGACCGATGCCGGGCCAGCCAATCAGACACAGCCTGCCAGACAGAAAGACAGACAGGTCCCCCCCCGCAGACAGGACAGTCAAGCAGGTAGTCAGGTGGGCGGGGACAGACAGATTAAAGTCAGCCAGGCAGACAGACGGGAAGACAGATGAAAGGAAGGGCAGACATTCAGGCAGACAGACAGGAGAGAGGGACGGCAGTGAGGAGGGGTGAAAGAGAGCGAGCAGAGCTTCCTGTCGTCTCGGAGAGGCAGGGTCTCTGCTTAGCCTTCATTAGGGGGGCCTGATTGAATCGGGGGGTGTAGCTCTGTCACTGTTAATGGAGTGATCTCTAATTGGCGCGCATTAGCTCTGCAGGGTCTCTGGCTACTGTCACGCAGACAGACAGCGGACAGCGGGATAGGAGGGGGAGAGTCCCACACATCCTGTCCCCGATGCCCCCAAAACACAGCGGAGACGACGTCATGAGCCAGGGAGCGCACGCACACGGCTGGGACCCACGGAGGAGAGGACACTGTCGCTTTACCAAGACGGTGGAATAATGTTCTCACCCATGTGTGTGTGTGTGTGTGTATGTGTACGTGCTTGTGTGTGCCATGACTGTGTGTGTGTGTGTGTGTGTGTGTGTGTACGTGCTTGTGTGTGCCATGACTGTGTGTGTGTGTGTGTGTGTATGTGTACGTGCTTGTGTGTGCCATGACTGTGTGTGTGTGTGTGTGTGTGTGTGTGTACGTGTACGTGCTTGTGTGTGCCATGACTGTGTGTGTGTGTGTGTGTGTGTGTGTGTGTGTGTGTGTGTGTGTGTGTGTGTGTATGTGTACGTGCTTGTGTGTGCCATGACTGTGTGTGTGTGTGTGTGTGCCCGCAGTACACGGAGGTGAGCAGCCCATCAACCTCAAGGCCAAAGCAAGCCCCCCCCCCCATCCCCCTCCCCCTCCCCCCACCTTAACGACCGCCCCCAAATGCCCGCCCATCACCCGTCCCGCCCCGGCCAGGGAACTTGATCCATAATGGCCGCCCATAAAGGGAGAATCATCATCAATGAAAATGACAGGTTATTAAGATCCAATTTTAGGGGGGCTATGGTTTAGTATGATAGGTTAGCTATCTATAAAACCTTTACAACCCTCCTCCTTGGCCAGCCCCCCCCCCCCCCCCCCCATACTCGCGCCCTGTGCTGGAGACACATGCTAATAAGCCCACAACCTTTAATTAACAATATGTGTAAGTAGGCGGCCATTACGGCCTGATTTGTGAGCGGCTTCATTACGGTGAGTGCCGGCTGGAGGACACATAACCGATAGGCATCACGCCGGCTCGAATATGATCCCCGCCTAATGTGGACCAAATATTGATATTTGATCATTCATCTTCTGATTAGTGACTTTCTGAATCTTCGCGTTTCACTTCTGCGTCGGAGGGGGGAACGACCCGCTGGTCACAAATGGTTCACACGTTGATAACGCAATTATCTACCGTCGACCTGTTTCTCAGAAGCACCGGCACGGGTTCAAATGGTAACATTTTGTCAATGTATTGTATTGAAATAAATTTGGTATTAACATCAATGCAGGTAGAGGGCTGGAATTATTATTTTCATTACTTCATACATTACTACATCAAATGTCATCAATAACGTCCGTGAAGCCAAAACATGGCTAAGTTGTTTCCCGCACCACATGTGTGTACATCGAGATCAAGGGTCCAATATAAATATGACAAATAAATATACCTATATGAATAACACCTGCTCCTGCTAACAATGCATTAGCATCACTGGCTCAGCTGCTGCAGTTCCAAATTAAAGCCACGCCCACTCTCTCCTATTGGCTCCACGCGGTGGGACCCTGCGGGGAAAAACAAGCCGTGAGTTAAAACACAGTTAGATAAACAACAGGTCAAATAGATATTGAGGAAAAAAAAAAAAAAGCTCAATCATAACCGTTACCGTCATTACCAGGGAACGGTGTTTGCCTCCACTTTGTCACGCAGTCTGAAGAGTTTACCTGCGGTAACGTTACCTGATCATTAAAGCTATCCAAACACACCCCAGGGTCTTGCCACTCACTCCAAAATGGCCTCCTCCTCTTGGGAGCGTGTTGGCTGACGACTGAGCCTTCTCCCTCGGCCTTCTGACGAGGGAAGCCCGGGTGAGTGAGTCGCGGTGCGGGGTTGCATTGGGTCTCAGCGGCGTCTATATCGCCGATCACCTGGAGGGAGAACCAAACCCGTCAGGACAATAAGCTGCAGGGTGAGGTGTGCCATGTGACCACTTAGATCTGGAAATATCTGGAAACCGAGTTTGAAATCGGTTTCTCGGTCGTTTCTTGTGAAGTATTGAGTCATGCGTATTGCTGTATCATTCAACTGTTTGCATTCGTAGTCGCATTTCTTCCAGAATAAGCATTGGTAGTTGCAGTAGTAGTAAAAGGTTAACCATCTTAATGATGAGCAACTGTACACAAACTGTAGAAGCAACTATATGAGTAACTATACACAAATGGAAGTTCAGATGTAATTCCAAAAAAGGTCATTTTCAATCCATTATTCTATCTATAATCATATCTGAAAACATATTTCATTGCCTGTGCGCCACACACTCCATACAGGGCGAGGGGAGAGAGCCTCAGAGCGTGAGAGGAGCTGACGAGGACTCTGACAGGCAGAGCTGCTATTCTCCCAGAGGGCCCCAGAGCCGCGTTGTCATTCAGTCTGTAACTCTGGCCTGCTGCATACTCTCACACTCCCGAGAGAGAGAGAGAGAGAGAGAGAGAGAGAGAGAGAGAGAGAGAGAGAGAGAGAGAGAGAGAGAGAGAGAGAGAGAGAGAGAGAGAGAGAGAGAGAGAGAGAGAGAGAGAGAGAGAGAGAGACGCACGCACACACGCACGCACACACACACACGCACACACAAGCACACACTCAGTGACAAGGTGACGCACCTTTCAAACCCCCTGGAAGCGAACACAGTGAGGAGCTTGCTCCGGCTATAGGTTGCACTGTGGTGTGAAGTCGGGCTCACCTTTCTCCTCTAAAACACACAGCGCACCAAAACATCTCAAGACGGAGACGACAACATGCCAGTGAGTGAATGTCTGAGGCGGGAATGCGTGTGAATTTCATTCCACTACACGGCACCACTTAAACGTACACCGCAGAGCCATCAAGGAGAAGAGTGTTGCCTGGGTCTGTTCCTACAGTCACACAGAACCTGAGCACAGGGTCTGGTTCTACAGTCACACAGAACCTGAGCGCAGGGTCTGGTTCTACAGTCACACACAGAACCTGAGCGCAGGGTCTGTTCCTACAGTCACACAGAGAACCCGAGCACAGGGTTCTACAGTCACACAGAGAACCTGAGCACAGAGTTCTACAGTCACACACAGAACCTGAGCACAGGGTTCTACAGTCACACAGAGAACCTGAGCACAGGGTTCTACAGTCACACAGAGAAACTGAGCACAGGGTTCTACAGTCACACACAGAACCTGAGCACAGGGTTCTACAGTCACACACAGAACCTGAGCACAGGGTTCTAGTCACACAGAGAACCTGAGCACAGGGTTCTAGTCACACAGAGAACCTGAGCACAGGGTTCTACAGTCACACACAGAGCCTGAGCACAGAGTTCTACAGTCACACGCAGAACCTGAGCACAGGGTTCTACAGTCACACAGAGCCTGAGCACAGGGTTCTACAGTCACACGCAGAACCTGAGCACAGGTCTGGTTCTACAGTCACACAGAGAACCTGAGCGCAGGGTCTGGTTCTACAGTCACACAGAGAACCTGAGCACAGGGTTCTACAGTCACACACAGAGCCTGAGCACAGGGTCTGGTTCTAAAGTCACACAGAGAGAGCCTGAGCACAGAGGCGGTTGACAATGAGAGCTTCTTGATTTGGAACTAGTTTAAACCTGTCAGGTAATTATATGTAGTGTGCTTTAGAGAAGGTCTTCCTGCTTAGCAGACAGGGCTGCCAGGGAGGCATTCATCAACACAGAGTCTCTCTCTCTCTCCCTCTCCTTCTCCCTGTCTATTATCTCTCTCTCTCTCTCTCTCATCTAGTGCCATACCCTGATAAACAAAGAACGTACTCACCATAAAGAATGCACACACACACACACAACCCCTCGTCTACACTCCGTTAAGGTTATTAGGAGACAGCAGACAGAGATCACTCATGCTCTGTGTAAATCAGTCATATTTCTGAAGGCGGCCCCCCTCACAGTAAATGAAGTGGGGGTCCGGACGCTGCAGTAATTACAACGAGAGGGGCAGCGCGGAGAGTCCAACAGCCGTTTGTCAATTAATGTTGCTGCGAGGTGTTTCTCTGAAAGGTGAACTCCTTCATATTCTCTGAGTGGGAAATGAGGTCGATATTGGTGTGGGGAGGGAGGTCCATGCAGGGGAGACAGGGCTGGGTCCCCTGACGCCAGGGCCACCAGGTCGTTCATAATCAGAGTTATTGGGACTGATTATTATTATCATCATCATGGTGATACACACACACACACACACATGCACGCAAACACACACACACACTGCATTGCTATTTTTTAGTTTTTTTCCCCCTCATCATCAGTCCCCTTCGCCATCATCTTCGTCGTAACCATCATTATACAATTAAACAGAGTTGCATGGAATCCGTAATTGTAATTATATCCTATAAATCTTCATAGCTTCAGGCACAGTGTCAATCAAGCCAGGGCACTGATTAGCATTATTAGTATTATTAGTATTATTGTTATTATTATCATTATTTTGACATTAGATTACAATTAAAACCATGATGCTGATGAGCATCAGCACTCCGATCGCGTCGATAAGTGCTGACAGCATTCGGCGACAAACGCGGCAACAACAAAAAAAAAAACAAAAAAAACACAAAACAAAAAAAAAAAAAAAAAAAAAAAAAAAACGAAAACCACAGGAACGAACATTTGCGGCGGCGAGGAAGTGCTTCTCCTCGCTCAAAAGTCTCCTCCTCAGCGATTCTCCCAAACCATAAATAAATTTGCAGCGCGAGGTAATATTCAAGCTGGCAGAGTCTTAGTTGTGCATCTTTAATGGAAGTTTTACAGAAGCCGTGCCAGCGTCTCCCATATGCTCCCGCGCTCCCATATGGAGGCGGCGAGGAGCCTCGCGCCCGAGTCGGCCCGGCCCGCCGCTTTTACAAGTCCGACGACACTTAAGAGCGGGAGGACGCCCGCGAGGAACACGCCGCGCAGAGGGACATAAACCCGCCGCGCTTTATAGGGCCGCCGTAACGACTTCGCCCGCGTTCATTTGTTCATCAGCCATCTTGTTTTTGTGTTTGTTTTTGAGGATGTGCTTTTTTTTTTTTTTTCTCTCTTCCCTCCTCCCCCCTTCCTCCCCCTCCCTCCCCCCCGCCCCCCAGACTCAGGCGCTTCGAGGCCTCCCGTTCTCCGCGAGGTCCTGGGTTAGCGAAGACGCGGTTCCCCGCACCCCTCTCCCCCACCACCTCCCCCCACCCACCGCGCAATTTCGGCCCCGGCAGTTGTCGGCGGCGCGGGGAAATGTCTGCGAGACGCAGCTGGGGAACATCTGTTTCTAGGTAATGAGCCTCTCGCTTTACCTTTAATGTGTTTTATTTGAAACACTGATGGAGAGACGCCGCTTTAACTTTCCTGTCTCCATTGTTGCTACTCATCCAGAACTTTTTTCTTCCCCTCCTCCCTCCGATATGGTCAGCGGTACAGGAGAGCGCCGCGGGGGGTACAGCAAATGACGCGTCATTAATATTTACTTTTGTTCTGGGAAAAGTCGGTAAAAGCAAAAAAAAAAAAGACAGAGGTTGGGGGGGAAAAAAAATGCTAAGAAATGCAAATTAGGGCAGAACACTCAATCAACAAAACCTAGTTCAACAACGGTGGGATAAATAGCGAGGTTATCCTTTGTTATGTTCAGATCTTGTGTTTAATCACCTCTCTCTCTCTCTCTCTCTCTCTCTCCCTCTCTCTCTCTCTCTCTCCCTCTCTCTCTCTCTCTCTCTCTCTCCAACAGGACACACCAGTTCTGTGTTGTAATCTCTAATCCCCCCCTTTGTTTTGTCTCTCCAAACAGCGTGACGCTGCCGAGCGTAGCTCTGGGCAGCCCCGGCAGGGCTTGCTCTTCCACGCGTTCGTTCAGACTAATTTCAGGTGTCGGCAGCGGTGTGGGTATTGTGTGCAAACCTAGCAGGGGCCCCCAGGGAGCCGCGGTCATGTTAGTCTAAGGGAGGAACAGTGGGCCCCCCCCCCCCCCACCCCCCCCCACCCCCCCTTAGGGCCAGGCTGTCCAGGACACCTCCGCTTAAACGAGGCTCTTCAGAGGAAATGAGCCATCCGTCAATATTCCCTCGGCAAACACGCGACGACTGCTTAAATAGTTTAATTGCTCTCCTCAACCGAACTCCCAACCGAGTTACCGAGTCATGTTTTGCCAAACCAAACGAAGCCGGAGAAACGCCATCGCTGTGGCTTCGCCGCCGCCGCCACCGCCGTCGTCGCCCCTCTCATTTCACGCTCTGCGGAGACGCCGGCCGTGCCACTGCGTGTTCGCGTGAGGTGATGTGTTTTCCTGGCGTGGGTGTGTGTGCTTTTTATTTTTTATTTTTTATTATTAAATCATACATCCAAAAAATGCACGGCGGTTCGCCTCGTAAAAGCGGCTTTATGATCGCGATCGCGGCGCGACACATTGGGAACATAATCGCGTTTGGGTAAGTAAAGAAAGGAATAAACGTAATTGGAAAAAACATATAATGTGGCTTTAAACTAAATTTAAAGAGAGGGAGAGAGACAGAGAGCGAGAGAGAGAGAGAGAGATGGGACACTCTACACTCCACAGCCCGCAATATATTAATTCTTTCCATATACATATTTTCACAATTTTGTCTTTATTGGCTATTTTATTACATTTTATTTTGTATGTTCTTCTAGCCGTGTCTTACTGGCTGTTCCTATTGTCTGCGTGGAGCTGTCACCTTACGTCAGGGTGGGGGGGGTATAGACACACACACACACACAG
>JAXIVH010000009.1:355917-375917 GCA_036785325.1 Urophycis tenuis
AAGCTACAAGGCAACATCATCTGTCGCTTTGCATTCTTGTGTAAAGCAGTTAAACAGAAGGGAAGCTGATGCTGCCAAAATCAACAAAAACATGCTTGGCTTTTTGATTGAATGCTGGTTCACCGCGCCTGTGATGAATTCCATCACACGTAACTCTTCACAACTCCCGGACAAATGGTGATGCACGACACTGAAAACACAAGCCGTGTGTGTACTACAGTCACTCTCTGCGGCTCACGATGATCCAAGCCCTCTGTCTCCTCCTGGAACCACAGCGACAGCATCACGCCATCTTAAGCTAACGACTTAAACGTGCCCAATTACTCCCACGTGTCCCTCCAGGGCCACCGTCCGAGAGCTTTGCTGTGGTCTGTTGTCTGTTGTTGGGTTGGATGGAGAGCAGAGGGAGGGAGGATCCAGAGTGCGGCTGCGGTCAACAGCAGGAGGAGGGCAGGGCCGAGCTGCACTGCAGGGATTCACCTCACATCCTCCCGGAGCAGAGGAGGCCACGGAGCAGACAGATGTTTCCTATCCAGAACCCTCTCCTTCTCCTCCTGACCCTGACCAACACATGACTACCTCCACAGGCACGCATGCGCACACACACACACACACACACATACATGCACGCACGCACACACACACACATACATACACACACATGCACACACACATATACACACACGTACATACACACACTTACATGCACACACACGCACACATAACTCATGCGCGTGGCGTTCCGGCTTTCCCAAAACCGTGACACATGCAGGCCAACATTCGAGTGCCGTCAACTGTCGCTGAGTGTGTTGTCTCTCCCTCTCACCCACCCACACAGACACACACACTACACACACTAAGACTTCAAGAGCCCTTTCCCCTCCACACACACAAACACACACGCACAGGTACACACACACACACACACGCACACACACACACACACAGGTACACACACACACACACACACAGGTACACACACACACACACACACACACACACAGGTACACACACACACACGTTCTGTCTCTCTCGCTCTCATACACACACAGCCAGACGACTGACCCACAAGTATACACACACACACACACACACACACGCACGCACGCACACACACCTTCAGGCCGCCGCTGACCCCGCGGTGAAGCCCCGCAGGTACTGCCTGATCTTGGGCGTGAGGTAGGCGTCGGCACACACGGTGTAGCCGCGGGGCACGGCCCGCACCATGGGCATGACCTCGCTGGACAGGGACACCTGGGAGAAGCCCAGCCGCCGCGCCAACACTCCCAGGGCCTGCTCATGGGCCGACCATCTAGTGGGGGAGGGAGGGGGAGGGAGGGAGGGAGGGAGGGAGGGAGGGAGAGAAAGAGCCAGGGAGAGAGAAAGAGAGAGGATAAGGGAGAAAGGAAGAAAGCGCAAGTGAGTGAGTGAGTGGGTGAGTGAGTGAGTGAGTGAGTGAGTGAGTGAGTGAGTGAGTGAGTGAGTGAGTGAGTGAGTGAGTGAGTGAGTGAGTGAGTGAGTGAGTGAGTGAGAGGATAAGGGAGAAAGGAAGAAAGTGCGAGTGAGTGAAGTGAGTGAGAGAGAGGATAAGGGAGAAAGGAAGAAAGTGCGAGTGAGTGAGTGAGTGAGAGAGAGGATAAGGGAGAAAGGAAGAAAGTGCGAGTGAGTGAGTGAGTGAGTGAGAGAGAGAGAGGATAAGAGAGCGAGGGGCTCAGAAAGCTGAGCTGCATGTCAAACATGTGGTTCTTATGCAACCGTGTTGACGCACGCGGCCTGCTCCGCGTACGGGAGGCCGTATTGTTTCACCGTTCTCACCTTCCCACCATATCTATAACAGCACATCTCCACCGCTTCCCCTTACATAGCAAATGTAGCCACAAAATGTTTAAGGTTAACTCACGCTCGCCCCTGAGAAGCACTTTCAATTACATATCTCCGTCATACTTTGAAGGTTGCAAAATACTGCAAACAAATGAAATAAAATAAACAGGTCAAAGGTGAATGTGCTTTAAAAGAGGTGAGTGTGAGAGCAAACACGGCAGGGAGAGAGTGGCCGGTGAAGGAACAGCCTGTGTTATTGTTCTGGTACTTTTCCACCTGCCCGGGTGACTGTGTGACGAGAAACAGTCCACAAGTCAACACAGCACAGCACTCCAAACATACACACACATGTGTACGCTACGGCAAATGAAAATATATTGCTCATGAAATGGAGGGCTGTTAAAATAACACCTGATGAACCTCAAAGGTGCATAAGAGAAAAGTATAACGGTATGCATGTAGAAAATAAGATGCCCATATAAGAGACAGTGACATGATGACTGGAAGAGAGAGCGTGATAGTGTCCAGGAGACTGAGCCAGGTTCATTTTCCAATGTTTATAGAGAAGTCGTCTCCACGTAATACTGACGTGTACGAGTGCAGCAACAGGACGGCCAGGCTGGTGATGCCGCGAGACAGAACTCCTTTCAAGTCCTGCTCAACGCTCTTCAAATCCAGCTCTCTCCACACCTCCAGAACATCCCCTGTGCTGCCTGACGGAAAAAAACCCATCAAAGAGAACACACCATCAGGGTACGGTGTCTACTGTGCACACACTCATGGTTTTCACTTCCATTAGGAACTGTGAATGTTTGCCAATCGGCGCCAGCTCCACACGGGCAGCGTACCTGTGACGGTACGTATGGGGTCTTTCCTGCGGAGCTGGCAGCCATCTTGTTTGAGGACCACTCGCTCGTCCACCTCGATGACTTCCTCGTAAAGCACTTCAGGCATGGCCACTTCCTGTTGTGGCCCGTTGGAAACACAGGGGTTTAAAACAGGCCGTGGCCAGGGGCGTGTGCATGTGTACGTTCACGTCCATCTCAGAAGGTTAAGCAGCGGTATGCACACAGGGCCAAAATAGAGTTCTAAAAACAGATTAACGTTTGTTTGAGCCTCTGTATAGTGGACGCTATCTTGCGCTAGCTCGGACAAGAAGTACACAAACATAACATTCAACCATTTAAGATAAGATAAAAGGCTAAATGATATGGTCAGGATGGTTTTGGGGGAGTTGAGAGTTTAATATATGTACATGTTGCAAACAGGGGGCTTTAGCTGAACAGGAAATACATCATTTACAGAAATAAACAGTGGTGACAGGATTGATCAGTGACCACTAAACCCACTAATAGAAAACTAATGGTCTCTGGAGCAAACTCCAGCTGCACCTCTCTCCTCAAAACATTAGCCATTCGACCTCAGCAGCACGCCTAGTTAGAAAACGGTCCAAGCACCACATTCATTCAGTGTCCGTCTGAAAACATAAATAATCGTCAGCCCCAACGCTGAAGTAATGCTTCAGGAGGGCTACCATGATGAAATCAAAAGATTTTTATGACATCTAACGTCACTTAATTACACCATTTACAATACGCTGCTGATAATCATTGGCCTCATCCCAGCTCTGTTACCTGTCCAGGTGGGAGTTATCTCTGACTACGTCCCATTGAAGTGTATCTTCATAATAAATCATATGATTATGAAGTGAATGATTGACAGTCAAAAGGTGTTTCCACACCTTTTATCAAAACCGATAAATAATCTGCATTGGTCGATGATATTGCTGGCATGTATGGATTGCTTGAACGCTTCCTTTTGAAGATAGGACTTTTAAGGAGCCAAGAGAGGGATTAAAAAGCAGTTACTACGAACCAGATCAAACAGCTTGGGCCTGGCCTGTGTGCCGATGTGCAGCAGATCCTTAAAGCCCTTGGTGACCAGGAGGGCGGTCCTTTCTCCTTCCCTTTCCAGCAGCGCATTGGTCGCCACCGTGGTGCCCATTCTGATCCAGCCAATCAGGGAAGTGTCCACCGGCTGCTCCCTTGGGAAAGGCTTGCCAGTTTCCTGTCAACACAAACACCAAGAAACACAACAAAGAACAAAACAAAACAAAGAACACAACACAACAAAGAACACAACAAAAAAGTGTCACAGTCATATTTCTGAAGTACAACTATAAGGTAACCATAGAGGAAAGTACCTATAAAGCATACACTCATACAGCTTAGTGTTGAGCTCACCTCCTCCAGTACTCTGCGAATGCCCTCTGTGGGAGCATCTTTGTAGTTCTGGGGGTCACGAGACAGAAGTTTGAGGACCCTCTCTCGACCGTCTGGCAGCCTAGCGAACACATCGGTGAAGGTGCCTCCCCGATCGATGGCGAAGTCAAACTTTCCTTTGGTTTCGGCCATCTTGACTCGAGAGGAAGCGCTGTTCCTAAATTAGTGACAAGCTGGATTCAATCTGAAACACACACGGTTACTACTGTTATAAAATGTATATTACATGATGTACACAGTTTTCAATACTAATGTTGCCATTATTGTTGTGTAATGCACTTGTAATGTATTGCATCATTTTATGCAAAAATAGAAACTACAATAAAACTGTGATGTAAACCAAACTTAAACCAAATATTGACAAACTTGAACTACTTCAGTTCTTATGAAAAAGGCCACAGGGTCTGATAAAGAGCCGACATAAGAGTAGGATCAATCTAAGTTGTAGATGTCGATATTTCCAGCTCTGAATGACAGAACTCGAACTGTGCTTGTTGTAAAACAGAAACAGGTGCAGAGAGGGAGACGTCTTCAATGGGACATGTTATAGGGACATGTCACATCATTATAGGACGTAATTTCAATATGCAATGTAATGCAATCTGTACTGTACGCTGACATTCTACCGGTGTGTTTTCATCATGACGTTGTAATTCTGCACGGTGACGAAACAGAACCTCTGATAGAGGGTCGAGGGGTGGAGACACGATGACAGTGGAGAACAGCTGCACACAAGGTCCACGGTGTTACGGTGTTACGGGCCAGGTGAGCCATGATAAACCCGAACAAGCGTCCCGTACCGTACCTCACAGGATGGCGTTGGGGGTTAAAACCGCGTGAACTCAGTGTAGTCCTAATGTAGCTTGCATTCAGCACACATAATCACAACAGACACGTAGACCGTCAGTCAATGTTTTGTCACACTCACCTCTCTGCCCGGAGTGGTTTGTGCGTGCCAGGTTGTTTTCTTCTTCCCGACAACCTTTACTAATCTCAACCCGATTGTAAACCCTTCCACTCTCCAGTCAGTCCTCGCTGTGTACACTGGACCTCGGTACCACAGCAATGTCGGACAGAAGGACAGAACGCCTTGGGCATTACGGCCAAGCTTTCACTCACTCCGCCCCTTCAGTCCGCCGCCAATAGCTTGCATGGCTCCTTTTTGTCTCCCCGCAGACACCGTACAGCAGGTACCAGCCATGATATGAGGCAACGGGGCCTTAGGGGATGCAACTGTACGAACTACATCTCTGGGAGACTAGTTAGTAAACAAGTGATTTTAACCAGCTGTTAGTCAATATTGTGGTTTAACAGCAACCGGCATTCTAACTACTTACTTGAACTGAATAGTAGGGATTTAGTAAAAATATTGAAGTAATGTGTTCTTATACCATGGCTGCTCGCAGGCTCCATCTGGTGGCGACCAAGTGGTCCACCGCCATAGAATAATAGATAACGTGTGGGTAATACATCCAGGATAGAACCATATACAGTCTATGGATAGAACCGACTGGACACCTGCATTAGTTGCCACGGATGTGTTGCATATTGGTGTGGCTGCAGGGGAACGACAGGAAGGTGGAAGTGTGTCTGCAGTGCTGTCCAGGAAACTGGTTTGATGTCGTTTTGTTGGGTTTGTATTTAAAAAACAAGACCATTATTGCCTAGAGAGAATACATCTGTTTGCACATGTGTGATTATTATACAGGTTCCCTTTACAGCATGATATTAAAAACGATATATGTGTCCATACGGTCTCTGGTGGAGTTAATCTCTTCTGTATTTTATTTTAAATTGATCTCATCTGTTTAATTTATTAACAAAGTCCTCGAGACATATATACAGTATATATATGTATATATATATATATATATACTGTATATATGTCTCGAGGACTTTGTTAATAAATTAAACAGATGAGATCAATTTAAAATAAAATACAGAAGAGATTAACTCCACCAGAGACCGTATGGACACATTCCCATTCCCTGATGACATTCGTGATGACCAACATTCTTGTTGAAAGTCTATTTTGAAATGTTGAAACGTGTTTGTTGTCTTGACCACTGTACATGTGTCTTCTTTTTTTGTATCATTAGTCGCTTTTTGTTCTGGTGTAAAACAATTTCCCCCTGGAAACCATGATCAATCAATATATAACGTGAATAATTATGTTAAAACCGTTTGAAATGCACATGAGGAAAAACTGTTGAGAATGAGCCAGAAAACAAACAATGGTTAATGTTCATCCGGATAGCTCTTTCACTATTATATACACATTTTCTAATACATTTCTCATTACATTTGCACATATGTGATGACCATTATGTACAACTATGACAGAATGATTGGGCATGACGCAAGTCATGTCTGTTCAGTTTTGTGTGTTTGTTCTTTTGTTTGACATTTTTCGTTGATTGACATCTTCATTGAGTTTTCTTTCTCGTCACGTGACCTTCACCATCAGCTGGCATCTTTTAATGTGACGTGACAACGGGGTTTAAACAACTATATATTGTGTTGTTCGGAGAGAACGAGGCAGTTCGACAGTGCGTGTAGCGGAGAGAGCAGCTTTGTTGAGAGAGAGAGAGAGAGAGAGAGAGAGAGAGAGAGAGAGAGAGAGAGAGAGAGAGAGAGAGAGAGAGAGAGAGAGAGAGAGAGAGAGAGAGAGAGATATTACATTACAACTTTGTGAATTTGTGGTGAAATACATGATGGATGATGACAGAGATGGTGAGTTAAAGCATATGCACTCATACAGTTTAGTGTATGAGGAGACGTTTTCAACAAATTTCATTCAGTTCTTCTAATCAACATCCTAGACAATGGCCCAATCTCAATTCTCTATCTTACCCCTTCCCCTTCCCCTCGGCCCTTCCCCTTCCCCTACGTCTTGGCCCTTGAAACAGAGGGGTAAGGGCTACATGCCCCTATGAATTGAGACAACACTCGTTACGGTTACGTTATCATACATTGACGACAAAATATTGACAATTTGTTATACACACTGCATGGTGTTTTGTATCTTTTTCAATTAATACGGTTTTGAATTTCATTGATGTTCAGAAACAATGTCTTTGTTAACCAACATGTCTTTATTTACAATTATGAATGGCTACAACATTGAACGCATGACTCACTCCCACATTTGCTTTGAAGCGTATTTTGAATTAGCGTATTTTGATTTCAGAAATTTCTGCTTGTTTTCGTGCCGAAAACGTATCAGCTGCCGGGTTTCCTCCGGCGTTCCTGTGTGAAAAAGGACGATATATGTAAAGCACGTATCGATTTGTCTCTAGTTGTCTACACTGATATCAAACGGAATTCGCTGCTAATTGTGTTTAGTGAACTAGACATGCATGGAGTTCATTGCTAGTCAGAGAAATGTGTAGTTGTGCACTCAGCAATGTAACGTTCGCATATCGATTTTCAAAAAAGTTTCGATTAAGAATATGGTTGCAAATATATAGGTACAGGACTGTTTAGAGCACAAAACATTACTGTACAGCCGAAAATACTTACATTTATGTGACTCTCGTTGAGATCTGGCCGCGATTGTTGCCGGTTGCGCATTGTAATGGGTACCCCTTGGTTTCAAGTAAGCTCCCGATCTTACTTGGTTTCAAGGGGTGTATACCCCTTCCCCTTGGCCCTACCCCTCGGTCGAAATGAGAATTGAGATAGCCCTTGGTCTCACGTGAACGCGCAAAACCAAGGGGAAGGGGTAAGGGGAAGGGGTAAGATAGAGAATTGAGATTGGGCCAATGTCTACACCACACACAGAGGTGCCTACAAAGCCCTTCCCCATCCCCACGTAGGAGCCTCAGACCACACCACCGTTATATTAATGCCAGCATACAGACCTCTGGTCAAAGCCATCAGACCAGCAACTAAGCAGGTACGCGTGTGCCTGAGGGGTCTTCAGAGACACTCCAGGACTGCTTCCTCATCACCGACTGGAGCATGTTCAGACGGGCAGCCACCTACAACAACACCACAGACCTCCAGGAGTACACAGATACCGTCACTTCCTACATGCGGAAATGCATCAACGAAGAAAATCTCCATTCGGGCCAACCAGAAGCCATGGCTGACAGGGGAAGTCTACAGACTCCTGAGGGCTTGGAACACCGCCTTCAGAGCTGAAGACGAGGTGGGCCTGAGGGCAGCCAGGGCCAACCTGGCATGAGGCATCAGGAAGGCCAAGAGACAGTACCTCATCACTCATGAAGTGCTTTGAGTGGCTAGTCATGCACCACATCAAGTCTGCCCTTCCCCCCACTCTGGACCCTTTCCAGTTTGCATATCGGTCAAACCGTTCGACCAATGATGCCATCCTTAGTACAAGGATGTGTACTAAGCCCCCTCCTCTTCACTCTGATGACCCACGACTGCACACCAACATCCAGCTCCAACATCTTCATCAAGTTTGCAGAGGACACAACTGTGATGGGTCTCATCAACAACAACGATGAGACGATCTACAGGAGTGAGGTGAACAGGCTGGCTACATGGTGCAAGGATAACAATCATCTGAATGTGTGGAAGACGAAGGAGATTGTTGTGGACTTCAGGAGAATACATACACAGCATGCTCCACTGACCATCAACGGTGCTGCAGTGGAGAGGGTGAGCAGCACCACGTTCCTGGGTGTGCACATCTCTGAAGACCTGTCCTGGAGCCACAACACTACATCACTGGCCAGAAAAGCCCAACAGCGCCTGTACTTCCTCCGGAAGTCTGAGTGGACTGCAATTTCATCTGTGCTATATGCCTGGCATGTAGCATATTTGACAATAAAGTTTACTTGACTTGACTTGAGTTGCAGAGTTCGCTGGTGCTAGGCTAGCGCAAGTCAACGGTTCGGCTAGCCTGCAAATAAAAACAGTTTTACCCACTTGCTGAGGCCACTAGCAAGGCCTCAGCAAGAAGCAGGTCCCATTCACCCTGCATGGCCTGCATTTCACTGTGTGCTCTAATGTTTGCTGCCTGAATATCCAGGGATCCATTACATTACATTAACTGAAGAACATCAGGTTGTGATGTTCAATTGACTGTAGCACTTTAACTCACACAGTAAGCAAAATCACTGCATCAAAGATGTAGAAATAGGTTTTTAAACTTTTTGCCTCCGATTTGGCATCACTTGTCAGATTGTCATGTGCTAACAACACATTCCAGTGCAACCAGAAAAGAGGGCAGACGAGTTGCCACGGCTTTTTTTGGCCCTCCGCCTAGTGTCCGAGAGATGTTGAAGTGAGCGTGCAGTTTCTTGCTTGAGGATTGCCCATCGCTCTGGACTGGCACTGAAGAAATTGTAGAGCCGATTTACAAAGCCAAAAAGTGCTGCTACTTCAGTGCTCGACTGAGCTGCATGAACACCCACCAAATTGAGTGTATGAGCGGCACACGGGGAGTATAAAGGAAATGGATTAGCTTTTAAAGTATTGGCTTGCGCGTCTTTTACTTTTCCTGACATATTGGCTCCATTGTCGTACCCTTGCCCCCTACAATCTGCAGAACATCACAAATTATATCATAAATGTCTCTGCCTGTCTTTTTAAAGAAGTCTTTGTCAGAATTGTCAGAATCTTTCTGTTATCTTCCAAACTTCTCTTGATATGTGTATCTGACCAATAAAACATTCTCAGTGTGTGACATGTCTGGGGATGAGTCACACATTATGGGATAGTAGATGGAAGCTTCCCTTTTTTTTTTTTTGAATAAATTCACCACAGAGACATGAGACATTTTGTGTGTCAGGACTCAGATAGTGTGTTAATCTTGTTCCTTTTTTATGTTGCCTCATCATCTCCAAGTGGTCATGTGAAATGTGATCATATTATCATATTAGATTATGGACATCATCTAAGTCGGTTGAATTGCCTCTGAAAGCTAGGTTTCTTGATGCCAAATGAAGGGACACATCCGAAAACCTCCCCAGAAGCAGTCTATTCTTTTCTATGTTGCCTTTCCTCTGTTTCTGAAGGTGACCATCAACTCCACTGGCTGTCAAATGTGAACGCTGGAGGTGTTTCTATTTCAAGTAGCACTGTTTATGGGGCATGCCTGTCTCATCTGGTAATGTTTTGTACATGTTGTGCCATTTAATGTGCACTAATTTATATCTATCCTTGCTCTCCAGGGCACTGGATGACAGCTCATGAGAGAAACAGTAGGCATGGGATGCAGCCAATCTCTTCTGATTTTCTCACGGCCATTAGCTGACTTTGCAAATTGAAGATACATGGGAAATGGTCTCCCCTCCCCTCTCCCCTCCCAGCATCTTTACTTGCCAGTGGATACTATTATTTCTCTGTGTTGCTTCGTTAACATCTCTGGCCATAATCCTGGATCCTCTGGAAGGAACTGTTCTGCTTCACCCTGACTATTTCTCATTTCCTCTTCTGTCCTCTCTCCAGCCTCCTCTAGGAGCATGAAGGATATAATTAACATTAGCCTCTTATCTGCATTATTGCCTAATACACTAAAACACCCTGTTGCTACAGTCATTTAAAGTCCAAATAGTTTCATTTTGCTTTCATGTTGAACTAAGCTCACCTTGTCTCAAGTCTGCATCAGTGGAGGATGAGGGGGTTGTTGCTGCTGGTCCACTCTCTGTGACCGTTTCTGTAATGTGTTTCCCAAATTAGGTTTCACTAGCAGGCAGCTAGAATGATATCGCCATTGTGTAATGTCATGATATCAGGGGCTAACTAGCCTATGCCATCGGTTATTATTGATCATGTAGCCTAATAACGGCTTAGTGCTAATTTTATATTTGTTTGCTTCAAATCAGCCTGCTGTTGCAATATTAGCCTGCCGTACACTTTATTTATCCTTTACCTTGATAACCAAGGCCTCATTTGAAAGTGTAGCCTATTGTCTGCGCTTGCTTTAGGTTGTCTCTGTTCGTTTTAGTAACGATAACGGAGGTGACGGCAGTGAAAAATGGGGTTTCGTCTTGTGTGTTTAAAAGTTTGTGCTCACCTTTCTTTGAAAAAAAGTTTCTTAATTGTGTCTTCTCTCTCTGTCTTTCTCCTCCTTTCTCTTCTGAGAGCCAGACTTAAATTTCTTTAATTGTGGCTGTGACATAATAACCTCATCTCCATCCAGATAGAAGTCTCACCCTAAGGTGAAGGTGAAATCAGATGGACTGAACCATTATGAGCTTTTTGCAAGGGGTGTTCACAGAGTTGTCACAGCAGTCTACTTTTTTGGAATACAATAATATAGGACTTATACGCTAAGCTTGCATTTAGATCGATATTCATCATGAAATTTAGTTAAACTATTAGAACAGCAACCAAAAATTACTTGAAAAATACTTGCGTGACACATCACAGCGTGAAACTTCATGAGAAAGTTGCTTTATTCACTGAACATCTTCATTAAGAGCAGGTAGGGGGTTCTCACAAACAATGCTGATTATTACATACATAGCATGGACAAGCTACACTGACAAAACCAAACTATGCTATTCTATCTAACAATATATTGAACACACCTTATTTTTGGACAAATATTACAGTATCTCATGGGGGTGGGGGTTTGGTACAGTCCAACACACTGATTTCCTCACATCCACACTTGGCTGTCGGGCTGCAAGTAAATATTATTTTCCTAGTCGATTAATCTGAACAATTATATTTTTGATTAAGCGATTAACCATTTAGTCTTAAGTGATGCCTTAAATGTGCTTGTTTTATCTGGCAAAAAAGTAAAACTAAACTATTCCTTTTTCTAATCATCAATGAATCAAACACTAAGCAGCAAATCCTTGTTATGTGTACTCGATGGAAGGACTTTTAAGACGATGACTCGATGATCGGAATGAGATTCGGTTCATGTTCCGTCGGCGGGTTGGTTCGCCGACGGGTCGCCGCGGCTCCGCGCCGTCGTCCAGCCCTCCTCGGTCCGTTCAGATGTCGCGCTTCTGAGAGTCCTGGTTCTTGGGCTGCTGCGTCTCCAAGTCCAGCGCCATGGTCTTCTCCACCAGGGCCAGGCCGTCCTCACCTGTCACGCGCACGGCGGTGGGAGGACACATAGGCCACCATGTTATGCGGTGATGTTAATTATGCATGGGGATGGATTTATGATTCCTCCCGGGATTATTAAGGCGCTGTTATTAACACAGGATCGGTTTATTACGCACGGGGAGTCTCCGTTTCAGTCTCAGTTTCAATGTGCAGTGAACTAAGACATGGCATGCTTAAATTTCTCAACATTCATTTCAGCATTCAACGACACAATTCGTTGTACTACAGGGTCTATCTACAAACGCTAAAACCATTTCATTAAATAATCCGAGAATTTCACATTCTCCGCCATGCCTCCCAATTCTATTCCCGGTAGTCCGGCCTGGTGGACCACTTGAGTAACTCCACCGGCTGAGTTATCCACACAACCCCACTGTGTTCACTCAGTACGTTTACATGCAGCAAGAAATTCGAATTTCGAATTCGAATGTCTGTCCACAGCCGTGAGGTCCAGTGATGATGTGTGGATGAGGTTGTGATCTCATCACTGCGGGCAGCAGCACTGGCACAAGGCTGTGAGTTACAACAGCAGCCCCGCAGTACGTCAGCCCACACACACTCTTGACTTGGGCTCTATAATTAAATATTGACTTTGCAATTCCCTTTGCAATGAAAATGCAATTAGGAACATTTATCGTTTGGCCAATACTTTGAAATGGACCGTGCGTGTGTGTGTGTGTGTGTGTCCTGCTGGACCTATTAACCTCAGATGTTTGGTCTCTAAAGGTGTGTTTGTCAATATTCTTTTACATTTGACGAACAAATAAAACATGCCATTGCATTGTTGTCCTTCTAGTGACAAAAGGCAACATTTATAGACAGACAAAACTGAAGTTGTATTGAGTCGTTCTCATAGTGGCGATATGACCAGACCAGGAGAGCCCTGGTCCAGTCCGGTACCTCCACAGTCCAGACCTGAGCTTCGCTGCCTCCAGGGCAGGATGTCCACTCCGGTCCTGCAGAAGGAGCGGTCCGTGTGGGCCTCGGTGCTGTACAGGACCTCCTGCAGCTGCTTGTCTCCGGGCTTCTGGGCCTTGACCCGAACCTGGGAGGACAGACCGGAGGGTTCTGGAACGCTCTGTTCATCTGACCTTCAGGTTTCTGTTACGCTTCTTCCTCCATTCATGTTAGGACTGAAAAAACGTTCATTTGTTTTTTCGGACATTAGTTAGAGAGTGATCTCCATAACCTTTTTTAATTCCTTCCTGTATTGTTTGTGAGTTTAGTTTGGCCCTTGCTGTATCTCAGCTGCTGATTCCTCAACATGCGTGTGCAGAGAACATACATCAAAATAAACATTGTCAGGTCTTTGTCATCCTCCGTGACCTCTCACCTCCAGCAGCGTGACCTCCTTCTCCTTCAGCTTCCCCGCCTTGTTCTTCACCTGGGTCTTCTTGGTGTCCACCCACACCACCCGCTCCTTCACCTCCGACCTGCACACACACACGCAATGTGCACAGAGTCACAACATGATGATCTGGGGTGAAGTAACACACACTCACTCTCTCACACCCACACACACACACACACACCTGCGGACACACACCCATAATGTTCACACGTTCACAACATTTGGGCACACGCAGTGATTCGCAGGGTGATCAGGGGTCAAGTAACACATACACGCTCTCTCTCTCTCTCTCTCTCTCTCTCTCTCTCTCTCTCTCGCTCTCTCTCTCTCTCTCTCACACACACACACACACACACACACACACACACACACACACACACACAGGCGGGACATTCCCCGGGAGCGTACTCACTCCTGGATGCCCAGGTCAGCGAGCGTGGTGTCCAGGAAGGGGAAGGGCTGGTTGGCGGCGTCCAGGTCCCTCTGCACCTCGATGGGCAGCGGCACCGACATGGGGATGTCCCACAGCAGCTCGGTCCTGGAGCCCTTCACGCTGGGCCGGGTGGGATCCCCGCCCACTCGCCAGCCCTCGTCCACGGGGCTGTTTGTCTCGTCGCCCGCTGCCATTTCCTACGCTTGAAGTAGAACTTACAAAATAAAAACCTACGAGGAAGTGATTTGAACTTGCGTGTCCTTCACCTTCCTGTAGTCCCTTTGCTCTGCTCCTCTGGGGCGGTTCACCTCACTCTCTTTGTGTCTTCTCCTCGTCTGCCTCGTCTCTCGTTTGCCACGCCGCCGGCGTCTGAACAGTTTTTGCTTACGGTGAATGTCTTGGATTGGTTTGTTTCCTGCTGTGAGTCCTGCTGGTCCGTGTTCTGACAGCAGACGGACCCGGTGGGCCTTTATAGGCAGCCCCGGGGGGAATGTGTGTTATGTGTGGCCCGGGTGTGAAGATCATTACACTGTCAGAACGGCTTCCCAAATGTTGATGAGCTTTTTTTTTTATGCCAGTCCTTCTGAAACTTGCAGACACAGAAAAAAGTACAAACGTGTATTTATGTTCAGACTTGTAATAATCGACAATAAGACTGTTACTGTGTGATATCTAACTTAGTCTTCTGAGATCCATTTACGTTGGGCATCTCATCTCATCTCAGGCAGTTCTCATTTGGAGCTTCAGAGAGAATACATGTGATGGTCTCTTCAGAAAAGCCCGGTTGTTGTGATTGTGTTGTGATTGTGTTGTGGTTGTGTTGTGATTGTGTTGTGTTGTGAGTCTGTGGATGTTGGACAGCCTGTGTTGTGGTAGGTACATGACGTCTCCATGTCAGCCCTTGCAAGCAGTTGTGTTTTGCGTTGTGTTTGCCAGCGTCTATTTCACTGGGTCCCGGTGTGTGTGTGACAGTGTTTGTTTGAGCCATATGGCCCGCGCGCTAGATACCAGACAATTACTAATGCGGCTTTAAGAGGAAGCCAGAATCAGAAGCTGCTCGCAAATATGTTGTGCATCTGGTCTCTGTGTTGGTTTCACACCAGAGGCTTCCTGGTGCCAGTGAATGAGTCTCCATTGAGAGAAAGATAGTCAATAATGAATCTGTGTAGAGGTAATATCCATGAGGTAATAGCTGACTATACAAATGTTATGACTCGATATGCAGAAGCAAAAGGTCAAGGGTAACACACACACGCCAAACTCGCCCGGGGACAGAATAATGAATTTTGGTGATGAATTCCCTTACTAAGCCATTAAATGCAACTCTTCGTGTGACCTTCGGGTTACATTCACCTCAATCTGCTCATACGTCCGCTCTCTATGCTGTTGTCTTCTGACAGTTCAGGTGAAGGTATTCTTAATACACAAAGGCCATTTGCAGCGCTACGTTACATTTTTCTGCGTTTGAAAAATGTGCTGTGGTCAGAAATGCGAGACACGCGCTATAGCCGGCCTCTATAGCCCACTCAGACACGGGGGTGACGAGTCCACCGCGCTCTTTATCAGCTAAACACGCATTCTATACACGGCATGCCACATTTCATCGGGGACACACATTATATCATAGCATGTGGATATGAGCCTTTAGATCATCGCCATAGATAAACAGAGGTGATGTTTCCGCGTCGGCATGGAAACAGGCTGGGCGCGGCGCGGCTGCTGACCGCAGCGCGAGATTAACATGTGCCATGTTGACAGAAACACGGCCCTTCCCCTGCGAGAAGAACAGGCCTCGTTGATTCCTTTGTTTAGTCACCTCCGCGTGTCTGTCCCGTCTTATGCCGCTCGCTGATGAATAACATTTCTACAGAGCCCCAGACCTTAATGTGAACGCATACGAGTACTCACGTCCATTGTTGTTGTTATGGACGTTAGAATAGCAAGCAGGCTGTCAGATCTATAAGGAGCCTGTGTTTAAACACTGCACACGATGTCACCCAGGCGATGACAGCAGTCCCGTCCGGCCGTGTGCGTGTAAACAGGGTGAAGTCATTCCAACCCGCCCGGTTAAAATTAACTTGGCGCGCTGTTACATGAGGCCGTGACTCTGCTGTGACTGCCTTCAAGCAAGGCACTAACTAAAAAAAAAAAAGATGCTTGGCCCACAACAACTTCACTGACTCAACAAGACAACACTGTGTCTGTCACTGATCACTGATGCACTGGGTCAGGGGTTTCTGCCAGCAGTGTCTACAGTCTGCTGGAGTGCAGTGGACAGTGATGGACAGCAGAGACAAACTTCCTGAGGACCTTGTGTCATGTATGGATGTCTATGGTTATATAGCGCCTACATATGTGTTACCTATAACACATATGTACCTATCTAAAAAAGGGTTAGAAAACAAACAAACAAACTGTGATTTCCCAGCTTGGGATCAATAAAGTATATCTATCTATCTATCTATCTATCTATCTATCTATCTATCTGTCTATCTGTCTGTCTGTCTGTCTGTCTGTCTATCTATCTATCTATCTATCCATCTATCTATCTATCTATCTATCTATCTATCTATCTATCTATCTAGATTTCTACTTCTGTTCTATTCCATTCTAGTGTTGCATCATTTATAATACTTTCACACCAAAAGCCACCAAAAGACTGATAACATTTATGTAAATTAGACGATTAAGCAATTTTCCTTATGGCAATCATGTTTAATTACATTTTGAACAATAGCAACATATTCATTCAATAAAAAGAATAAAACACAAAGTTGCACACGCAACAATACATTTTTATGGCTCATACTGTAATATTAATAAATAGATAATAAATAGATTAATAGATTAAAAATGGGTTAAAAATGTGTTAAAAAGGCTGTATATCACGGGTACAGGCAGCAATGGTATTAAAAACATTAAAACTACCGTCTATCACGGTAGAACTTTGTGGTAAGAAGGTGAAGTATTTAGGTGTTAAAAAGTTTGTGACCCACAGTGTGTGTGTGTGCGTGTGCGTATGTGTGTGTGTCTGTGTGTGTGTGTGTGTGTCTGTGTGTCTGTGTGTGTGGTTAGGGTTGGGTGATCATGATGGTGCCATAGGGCCCAGGCTGTTGTACCATTAGCTCCCTGAGAGACACCAGCTCTGCACAGAGGACACAACACACAACACACAACACAACACAACACAACACAACACACGACATTAACATTATCCAACAAGGATCGTCCACCTTAAAACTTTAAAGCTAGGGTACATTTACATTTAGGGCATTTGGCAGACGCTTTTATCCAAAGCGACTTACAAAGATTCTTTTGTCATAAGAAGGTGAAACATTTAATTGCTGCTAATACAGTAAGAATGTCACCAGAACAGGATTCAAGCATTTCAATTGCTAGGTTAACCATTGCTAGTATACAACATCTCTGACTAAGTGCCAAGTTACAAAGAGCGATTAAAGTGCCAAGACCTACAACAAATAAGAGCATGAGGGTAGGGTTATGCAAGGTTCAGGTGAACTCTGAACAAATGGCTCTTGAGAAGCATTGTTGTCATATTTGTTGAAAATATTGTCAATAAATCAAATGCTCTGACAAAAAAACAACACAAATCCAGGATCTGTGGCAGTCGCGGGCCTATAAAAACACTGTCCAATCATTTCATTCGGCCCAAATGAAACGATTGGACGGCCTACCTGGCTGCCTGCGTGCACTCATTGCACTCTGCCTATGCAGTCGTTGCACCTGACCGGAGTCTTCCTCAAGGCTAGGCAAAGCTACTGCTAAAGCTAGCAAGCTAATCATGTTATTTGTGGGAGTTCCCTTCAAGGGAAAATCGAAGGGAGGGGAGGGATTTTTTGGTTGGATACTTTAAAAAATATAGTTTACTAATTTACTGGTTTCTCCAAACTGCCTACCCTAGCTTTAAAACGCCAAAGAGGAAGTAAAGTTTGCAGGAGTCATTTGTCATCATAATTGGATTAGGATTTTGTTTGGCTTCACTCGGTGCCAAGGCTGTTCTGAGATTGGTTCTGCACAGCGCCGGCTCGATTCAGTTCACTTTGCTTCAAATCAAACGCTCCTTCTTGTTTTCCTTCTCTCCATCAGATGTTGTACCCATAGTCGTAGGAGTCAGAGCGAATAAACTAGTAATATTTCAAGGCACATCACAGCACTATCTCACCTAGGAGCCTGGAGAGAGTGTGAGCTGCAGTACTGCGGTCGGCCTCCGGGGGCAGCAGAGTGTCGAAGTTCACCTGACCAAACCTCTGGAGAAGGTGGGACACCAGTCTGCAGCAGAGCAGTGTGAGAGGAGAGGTGGGTCAACGCAGCCGCCATGTTGTCATGTGATTAAGAACAACCTAAAATGCTTTCAATTCAGCAATTGCTATTGAGAGTTAACACGTTAAGAGAGCAAGTAACAGCAACACCCTGGGTAAGCAAACAGACTGTAAGTGATCCTCGTCGCTTCTCAAATGTTATGCTTTGCTGCTACTCCTGTTTGATTTACTTGTTGGGATATGTTGTAAGTAGTGTAGAAAATCCAGAAAAACCCATCAGGAAATATTACCTCCATACACATACATGGAGCCCAGGGGCTCTGAGTGTGTGTGTGTGTGTGAGTGTGTTAGCGTGTGTGTGTGTGCGTGTGTGTGTGTGCGTGTGTGTGTGTGTGGCTGTGTTAGCGTGTGTGTGTGTGTGTGGCTGTGTTAGCGTGTGTGTGTGTGTGTGTGCGTGTGTGTGCGTGTGTGTGTGTGTGTGGGTGTGTTAGCGTGTGTGTGCGTGTGTGTGTGTGTGTGTGTGTGTGTGGCTGTGTTAGCGTGTGTGTGTGTGTGTGGCTGTGTGTGTGTGTGTGTGGCTGTGTTAGCATGTGTATGTGTGTGTGTGTGGCTGTGTGTTAGCGTGTGTGTGTGTGTGTGTGTGTGTGGCTGTGTGTTAGCGTGTGTGTGTGTGTGTGTGTGTGTGGCTGTGTGTTAGCGTGTGTGTGTGTGTGTGTTAGCGTGTGCTAACCCGAGCAGGTCTGGGGCAGAGAGGTCCCTGCTGCATCTGTGTGTGTCGGCTAACTCAGGCATCTGCACGTGCTCCTCAGCTATTGGCTGCATTGGGTTCTGCACCTCCCCCTGGGGAGACCTGCAGAGAGCAGCCACACACACAGACAGACACATACACAGACAGACACACAGACAGACAGACACACACACACACACACACACACTCAGACACACACACACACACACACACACACACACAGACAGACAGACACACACACACACACACACACACACACACTCAGACACACACACACACACACACACACACAGACAGACAGACACACACACACACACACACACACGCAGACAGACAGACAGACACACACACACACACACCACCGGCCTTTTACCTTCACACAGTAACACATCCACCGGACACCTCCACACCTCCACTCTACTCAGCTCAGCTCCGCTCACTTCTGGGACAAGGTACTTTGGTTTTTCACCGCAGGGAGTACTTTGCAGAGAGTACCCCCCCCCCCTAAATGTTGTCAAGGTCGTCATAGCGACGGTGCTGGCAACAGCCGTGAGGTCATCGCATCACGCGATGCTGACGCGGGGAAGCGACACCGAATCTTGTGGAGGTTCTCTCTGACCGATCAGAGGGTCCGCAGTGTTTTCACGTCTCCTTTTGGATCTGCCTCCGCTCTGCTTGGAAGCTGGACGGAGTGGTACCTTAAAACAAGGTACCGGGTACCAGGTACCATCCACAGTACAGTGCAGTGGAGTTCAGCTGGTACCATCCACAGTACAGTGCAGTGGAGTTCAGCTGGTACCATCCACAGTACAGTACAGTGGAGTTCAGCTGGTACCATCCACAATACAGTGCAGTGGAGTTCTGCTGGTACCATCCACAGTACAGTACAGTGCAGTGGAGTTCAGCTGGTACCATCCACAGTACAGTACAGTGCAGTGGAGTTCAGCTGGTACCATCCACAGTACATTACAGTGTAGTGGAGTTCAGCTGGTACCATCCACAGTACAGTACAGTGCAGTGGAGTTCAGCTGGTACCATCCACAAT
>JAXIVH010000009.1:380917-395414 GCA_036785325.1 Urophycis tenuis
AACCGGAGCCCTGACATGTTACATCCTGGGTGGGTTCCTGAAGGTAGCCCCTGAAACAAAACCCCTGGGTGTGTTCCTGAAGGTAGCCCCTGAAATAAACCCCCTGGGTGTGTTCCAGACTCCTGCCCCCCCGAGAGTGCTGCATCCTGGCGTGCTTCCTCCGGCCGTGTCGTCTGCCCTACCTCAGCGGCATCGGTGCCGAGCGTCTCCCGCTCTCTCAGGGTGAGCACAGCCGCGGGCGAGCTGGAACCTAGATCCAGGGCCCGGAGAGAGGCAGAGCATCAGTGGAGCAGGTGTGTGCGGAGCGCCGAGGTTCTACAGGAAAGGGAACGCACGAGGCCCGGGGACTATCGACTCCAAGCAGAAATAGAAGCCGTGCTTCGTCACGCGGCTGTTGTTTTTATTATTTTTCGAAATGCGTTTACTCCCCCCCCCCCCCGTGGGACGTTTGGGTGAAGGCAAGTCCATCCATTATCGAAACCGCTTATCCTCTACGAGGGTCGCGGGGGGGCTGGAGCCAATCCCAGCTGCAACGGGCGAGAGTACACCCTGGACAGGTCGCCAGCCTAATCACAGGGCTAACATATATAGACGAACAACCATTCACACTCATACATTCATACACACCTATGGTCAATTTAGAGACACCAATTAACCTAATCCCCAACCTGCATGTTTTTGGTCTGTGGGAGGAAGCCGGAGTACCCGGAGAGAACCCACGCAAGCACGGGGAGAACATGCAAACTCCACACAGAAAGGTCCCGGGTCCCAGGTGGATTCGAACCCAGAACCCTCTTGCTGTGAGGCGACAGTGCTAACCACTGCACCACCGTGCCGTGAAGGCAAGTCGTCCTTTTGAATTCCAAGAGGAATCCACAATGCGTTGGTGGTGGACTTATAGAACAAACGAGCGATACCTATGAACACGGTGGTGGTTATAGATTTATACACACGTTGAGCTCACCGTGGGGTGTGATGTGTGGACTGACCACCAGGGAGAGCTGTGAGTTAGTCTCCTGAGTCAGCAGTCTAGGCTGGAAATACACAGTACAAAGTGAACTAAATACTCATCACTTTTTTCATGAAGTAAACCATTAAAGAACTTATTTGCTACATCTATCATTTTTTGTTCATCACGAATATGTTATGGATATGAAATAAAAAAAAAGTGTAATCTGAAATATTCTGAAATAACCCTTTCTATTCTGATGTCTGCACTTGCACCTTGTTTTTACGTATGTAATGTAAGGTTGGCTTCTGATGAGTTAGATGTTAATACTGGTGATCAGTAGGTGCTAATAACAATCTTACTGATCTGGTCTGATCACATTAAGGAAGTGAATTAAGGTCGTACTACTGAGCTGCATTCCATCACATGTCCAACCCACCCCATTCCAAGTCTGTACTAAATACTTTGAATAAGAATGATTGGGACTATAAATCCACTTTGTCATTGCAGACAGTGTGAACATTTTATGATACTATTATCTTAATTCCTTTAGATATTAAATGGTTATATAGTCATTATGGTTTTACAATCACATGGTTATGCCTGATGGGAGGTGGATTAGTGCTTAGCCGCTCCTTTCTTGAGGGGACAACTGAGTTTTCTATGTAAAACATTGAGGCCAAAGTGCAGTTCTTGTTGGAACAGCTTACTGCACCCAGCGCAAATATTGGCTGTTTTTCCCCAGCTGGCTGAATGGATGTCACTCTGTCTAACGTCAGGTAAACAACAGCTATTGGGGTAGAGTTTATTCATAATCATATATAATAGTTATATACATAATAGTTTTTGTGGTTTTTTGTATTTCTACCTTCAAACTGAGCTCCAATTTACACTTCTATTTGCTATTAAACGAAGGTCAAATACAAAACATTTGTCCAAGTGCTATCACCATACACTAGTAATCCAAAAAATGAGATACATGTATTAGTACTAGAAATGCAAGAAGTTCATAAAATAATTCCCTTTCATCCATTCTCAACACAGCTTATGTTAATGCTAATACGCATTAAGCCAGCATATGGCCGTGAATACATTTGTATACATTATTAATATAATGTTTTGGCAAGTGCTCAATCTGCAAGACAAAAATCTAAAGGGTTTAAAAACTAAACAGTTGAGGTAACAGTGGTAGTTTTAGTACTAGTATCAGTTGTAGTACTAGTAGTATTAGTAATAATATTAGTAGTATGAATACTGTAAGCCTTCTAAGTAACTCTCATCACATCCATAGCCTATAGACCCTGTACATACAATGGGGCTTATCGGTTGCATGTTGTTGTCTTTTTACCTGCTGTATCTGGTAGGGACTGTGCAGCTGGTACGACTAAGTGTGTTGTTCACATGGTAGTGTACCTGCTGTATCTGGTAGGGACTGTGCAGCTGGTACAATGTGTGTGTTGTTCACATGTTAGAGTACCTGCTGTATCTGGTAGGGACTGTGCAGCTGGTACGACTAAGTGTGTGTTGTGCACATGGTAGTGTACCTGCTGTATCTGGTAGGGACTGTGCAGCTGGTACAATGTGTGTGTTGTTCACATGGTAGTGTACCTGCAGTATCTGGTAGGGACTGTGCAGCTGGTACAATGTGTGTGTTGTTCACATGGTAGTGTACCTGCTGTATCTGGTAGGGACTGTGCAGCTGGTACAATGTGTGTGTTGTTCACATGTTAGTGTACCTGCTGTATCTGGTAGGGACTGTGCAGCCAGCTGGTACGATTAAGTGTGTGTTGTTCACATGGTAGTGTACCTGCTGTATCTGGTAGGGACTGTGCAGCTGGTACGATTAAGTGTGTGTTGTGCACATGGTAGTGTACCTGCTGTATCTGGTAGGGACTGTGCAGCTGGTACAATGTGTGTGTTGTTCACATGGTAGTGTACCTGCTGTATCTGGTAGGGGCTGGGAAGCTGGTGCGCCCGCATCAGACCAAAGAAGGGGTCCTGAGCCCTCTCTGCCTCCTCCATCAGAAACAGGTTGTCAGGAACATCCAGAGTCCCACTGGATGGAGATATACGGACCAAAGGAATCCAGTGTGAGGACTCTTATCTCCTGGGTGTATTTATGACTGTATTTATGACTATGATTTATGACGTACTTTATGACTAATAAGATATGTTGTGCACATAAATCTGGTACACAGTTAAGACCAGCGTATGTACACCAATGCATCAGTGTACATTATCGGACAGCTTCACTTCAGCAAAGAGCAGAGCCTTGCTTCACTTTGTCCCCAAGGATTGTGTCAGCACATAGCGTGTTTGGCACATTTATTCTCCTGGGATATCTTACAATGGTATGTGTGTGTGCATGCATGCGTGCGTGCTTGTGTGTGTGTGTGTGTGTGTGTGTGCGCCCCTGTGTGTTCATGGCTTCACACACAAAAGCAGACCGGAAATAATATCCCCATTTGTGGAGCCTTGTGGAGGTGAACAATGACACACAATTGAAGCTCGTTGAAGGTTTTTCTTTTAGATGACTGGATTTCAAATATATATATATATAAATAACCATGATCACATAATCATCCCGAAGCTGACATGGAAGAACTAATCGGCAGTGAGTAAGGCGATGCCTGTGCCATCGTCATCATAATTATCATCATATTCTTAAGAACCTGTCAGGCTTGGCGATGTCGAGGCAGCTCCAGGGCGCGGGCTGCAGCAGGCGCTCCAAGGTCTGCTGGGAGTCCTCTGGAAGACACAACACAGCCTCAAGACACAACACAGCCTGAAGACACAACACAGCCTGAAGACACAACACAGCCTCAAGACACAACACAGCCTGAAGACACAACACAGCCTGAAGACACAACACAGCCTGAAGACACAACACAGCCTGAAGACACAACACAGCCTGAAGACACAACACAGCCTCAAGACACAACACAGCCTGAAGACACAACACAGCCTGAAGACACAACACAGCCTGAAGACACAACACAGCCTGAAGACACAACACAGCCTGAAGACACAACACAGCCTGAAGACACAACACAGCCTGAAGACACAACACAGCCTCAAGACACAACACAGCCTCAAGACACAACACAGCCTCAAGACACAACACAGCCTGAAGACACAACACAGCCTGAAGACACAACACAGCCTGAAGACACAACACAGCCTGAAGACACAACACAGCCTGAAGACACAACACAGCCTGAAGACACAACACAGCCTGAAGACACAACACAGCCTGAAGACACAACACAGCCTCAAGACACAACACAGCCTCAAGACACAACACAGCCTGAAGACACAACACAGCCTCAAGACACAACACAGCCTCAAGACACAACACAGCCTCAAGACACAACACAGCCTGAAGACACAACACAGCCTGAAGACACAACACAGCCTGAAGACACAACACAGCCTGAAGACACAACACAGCCTGAAGACACAACACAGCCTGAAGACACAACACAGCCTGAAGACACAACACAGCCTCAAGACACAACACAGCCTGAAGACACAACACAGCCTGAAGACACAACACAGCCTGAAGACACAACACAGCCTGAAGACACAACACAGCCTGAAGACACAACACAGCCTGAAGACACAACACAGCCTGAAGACACAACACAGCCTGAAGACACAACACAGCCTCAAGACACAACACAGCCCGGTGTCTCCGTGCAGAGGAACGCCACGTGGAGCTCTCTGGAGCACCCCGACGCCGGCGTGTCCTTGTGAACGACGCCCCGGGGTTGTTTCTAACACGGTGACGCGTTGTGTGATTTAGTGCCATGTGATATTCGATGTGATAAAGGCAGGCGGCGTGTGCTGGTGACCCTCGCTCGCCCTCTCTCTCTCTCTGGGACGAGGCGGTTCAAGGGGATAATACAGTGTAGGTACACAATGTATAACTACATAACATGACATTTATTTCAATGCAATGTTATGTTGTCCAAAGCAACCACTTACTGTGGTTGCTTTGTAAGATAAACCCCTCAAAAAGTGTAAGAATCCTAGTAAAGACAGAGAATGTTAACATGTAAACGCAGTGGATGTTTTTGTTACCCTTTTATTCGCATGCGATTCCAACACCATTATTGTATTGTTCTCCTAGCATTGCTATTGTAACATATAGACTTATTTGTTATGGTCTTTTTTGTGATGCTCATGGTGTTCTTGGATGAACCTTATTGATATCATGGTGATAATTAAACAGACTTAATTTCAGTGCACTAATCACACCAATAACTCGTATCTACACAAAATTGATCAGTGAACCTATTTGTTTTTGCACAGCGTTATCTCATATGACACGGGGCAGGGGGAAGAGTAAAGAGTTCAGATAAACAGATCAATGGGAGCAAATATGTAAATAAAGTAGGCATTAACCACCAGCCTCGTGAGCCTGATTCAGTTTCAGAAGCTCCTGTTTCCAGAGTCTCCTAATCTAAAGCAGTGGGTTCAGCTGATAAAATTCCAAGGCTGAATGAATCAACTGCTACCTAACCTTCTGGCTGGAGACCCATGTTTTTTTTTATTTACTCACAGTGGCTTGTATTGTCTCTTGTTCAGCCTGTGACCTTTAAGAATGGGTGACAGCTGAATTACATAGACTTGCGGTCCAAAATACACCAGTGCCTCTCCACCATGTGTTTAATCACCGCAGTCTGTGTGATTGGTTTATTAGTGCCTAATTAGGATTCAACAACACAATTGATTTGCTGGATGTCATCCTAATTCGGGTGGTGAATGTTGTGACAATAGGCAGGCTTTGTCTTAAGCTACTTGGCATTCAGAGGGCTCCCTTCCGTCCAAAACAGCGTATGTGTGATTAATTTCCCATCTTGCCCATGACAAAGCTCATTTGTCAGATGACCACCGCAAAAAAAAAAAAAAAAAGCCCCAGTGTGCAGACAGAGCTTGTCTGAGGTAAACCTGAGAGGTCTGGTCCATGGTGTGAACCAGGGCCAGCTAGGAGGCTACGTGGCCAATCACATGAACCTGCTGATATGGAATCCTGGTCAAAGCGAAGCGTATATTTATTTGTTTATTTAGCTGTGGTGTGTGAGCTGTCACGCTGGATACAGCCTTTTATTGATTGCATTCTATCCCATATTCATTTGTCAACAGCAGGGAAATTACTTTCTTGTCAGACAGACTCTGAAGACACTGACTCAAGGCCTTCCCCACACCTACAACATCTTCACTGTCTACTGTTGTCATCATCCGAGGCCTGTTGTGAATTTTCATATTTTACTAAATATGAACACAGCATCTCACATAGCAGTTATCAACAATCTTAAGACGACTGCTATGGTAAACTGTAGCACCCACCCACATACACGCACGCACGCACGCACGCACGCACGCACGCACACACACACACACACACACACACACACACACACACACACACACACACACACACACACACACACACACACACACACACACACACACACACACACACACACACACACACACACACACACAGCCCGTATATGTCCCTGTACTTGTCTTGCCCTTCACTGTCGTGGGTCCCCTCACCCCACTGTCGGCTGGAGACAGGCCGTCAGTGACGCTAACTCCCCTCTATCGATCTCATGGTCATGTATAGATCCCCTTCTGGGGAGATATGAAGTGTGGAGCTACTCCCGGCTACCAGAGCCACTGCCGTCAACAGCTTCCACCAAACCAAACCTCTCTCTCCGCTCTGGCGGATCTCTCATGTCTTCACTTCTTTTAGTAGTTAGGATTTGTGATTTGTGAATAGAGATACCGCAGAAAAGAGCGGAAGATATTTAACCTACAGCGTCACGGCCCCTTTGGTCCCGCCCCCTTCCCTGATTGACAGGAACATCACCTGAACCAAATAAGAAATGAGCCGTGAGCGGTTTCAAAAGAACATTGGCTCATCAAAGGCGGAACATCCCGAAACAGACACTCCCAATGTATTTCTAACACATGACACTGAAACACGCGCGGTCCACTCACTCACCCAGGAGGAAGCGGCACTGCCTGTGATAGACGACCACCACCCCGTACTGGAGCTGGGACGACAGGTACAGAGAGAACCGGGGCTTCGGCAGGCTGGGGTGCGGGGGAGCCACCCGAACCAGCACGTAGTCTATGATGTCCTGACTGCAACAACCAGCAAACATGACGTCACCTTTTTTTTTTTAATGGGGGGTCCCAATTTATGTCTTGAATAAATGAATAATTGAATAACTGTGTACCAAGTTAACCGTTGTGTGAATGACTATCCAGTCACGATGAGCCAATATTTAAATGACACAAAAGCTAGTGGATGAATAATGAATACAAGGCAAAGCTGGTCCACTGGTATTGAATCATTAAGAGCATCTCATGTATTAACATGAGTGTCCATCACGCCGGCCTTAGCTTATGGGAGATCTTACCATGTTCGGCCGACGTTCACCGTCAAGAGTTCTCTGCGATTCACTTTAAGTCCTTTGGTGGCCGCCAACCTTCACGTCATAACACGTTTTATATCATTTGTATATAAAGACATTATATCTTGTTGGATTACTACAAAAAAACTATCTTCAAATAGAATCCATCTGTCTGAGGAGCTAGCTTAACAGATCCACTCACCAAATAGTTGAAAAACACCCAGTTTGTCGATGGAGGACATTTGGATAGTAAAACATTTTTCTTCAGTATCGAAGTAATCCAAAAATGTTTGTAAAACACGACGATCGCTGTATAAACGATGCGGCTGCTTTTGGAATATGACGACTTTTTTTATTTGGCGCCACAGATCTCATTTGGCGCCACAGATTTCGCGCCGCCAATCCACTTTCGCGCGAAAATGACAGCCAATAAGAATTGTTACACAGTCTATCCATTTTGTTGGCTATTCCATTAATGTATAAAATAAGACTTTATTGACCCTCAATGCGGGAAATTCATATACACACATACACATAATTCATAAAATAAAAATATCACAGCATGTATTTATTACATCACATCTGTTACATCTGTTTTTTGTCAAACTTACGAACTCGCAGTGATTGTTCAACTAATGAAATCTCGGCGAGTGTCTAATAAAACACGCTCACTTCTGCAATAAGTTTGGTATTTCTGGTAGAAACCGTGTGTAGGAATGACAGAGGCAGCGCGTGTGACGTCAGACAAGGGAAGTAGTGAGCGATACGCCACGCCTCTCTGCGCGAGGCGGGGACCGCGGGTCAGACTGAAGCTCTCAGAGTCACAAGAAGCTCGCAGGACGATCCGCAGGTTTGGACAAGAGAAGGTCCTTCAAAAATGGCCTACCACAGTCCCTACAGAGCACCACCGCACATCAGCGCACCGCCGGACCAGGGCTTCCTGTGGAACATCTTCCAGAGGTGAGTGGGGGAGGCTGCTCGTCTCCTCGTCTCCTCAGTACGGAGACTGGGGCTGTGCCGTCGTACTGTAGTGAACGCTACACGAACAGCGGGGCTGTGCTCCAACTGCGTCGATCAGTGGAGTTCGATCACAGCCCAAGTTGTGTGTATGCGGGCGCCCTCTCTTTGGTCATGGATCTTAAGTTTGCCAGTGGGGTTGGTGGAATGATGTATCGATACCGATCGGTGGCGTGGGGGAGGTTGGAGACATGGGTGACTTCCTCTTGTTTTCTAATCTGTGGCTTCGCGGCGGGAGATTACTTGGGTTGATCGTAGACTGCCTGCTGGGTCATGCAGTGCGGTGTCTAGTTCCAACCAGTGTAGTACACATCCGCTGATTGACTCGACTACTAATCACGGCGAAACGGACTGCAACGGCCATCACGTCATCAAGTTCATTGTCAACATTATACATTTTTTCATTTCACACGTAGCAGGCAGGTGACGGACGCTGACGATCAGCTGATTGTAATTACAACAGTAGGTAGACTTGTGCCATTAAGAGCTGACGAGAAGGTCACGCAACCAGGGTAGGGGGAAGTCTATAGTGTGTGTGATAGTATGGAATTATGTAATACTGCAGAGGATTCCTTCGTAGTGCTTTTTGCTTTCTTACAACATTGGGATGCTGCAGGCGTTGCAGGACCAGAGACTCCTTACAAATTATTTATGAGGCTTGAAAAACCAAATCCATTGAGAACCTCACGTCTTGCCATATCTCTCTCTCTCAGCGCGCTGAGTCAGGTGGTGGGGAGGAAAGACCTCGCTCGGTGTCTTCTGTGGGTTTAGGGCTTCATTTTCACCGACACTCATTTTCCCATTTCACTCTCTATTCCCGGAGTGACATATACGACTCAATTTGGGAGTTCGCGGACACGGATTCCCCATAAAATCACCCAGTTCTTAGCTCAGCCCCTCATCCGCATTCTGCTGGTCCGTTTTGAGTACGCAAATTTGGCACCGGAGCGCAGGAATTCCCTCGGCCATGTGACATTGGAGCGTGGAGTCATTAGTGCGTGGTCCAAGCCCTGGCTTTCCCCCTCCCACCCGATGTCTCTATCGCACACACAAGGCGGCCAGGGACGGCCCATGACTCACGACGTAAAGCCAATGACTCACCCATGTTGTTCCATTCTATACGAAATCCATGCCACTCGTTTTGCGTCACGCACGGAGATTCTAGTTGTTGTTTCCTCGCCAACCTACCTTGCTGGCCTGTTCAGGATCACGCTCGCTTCTTTCGTTAGTAGTGGTCAGAGTACGCGTAGCCTACTACCCAACACGTCCTGCCCCTCAACATGGTGTTGTGTGGCTCCCTATGGAATGGGCCGTATGCGGTAATTTCATGTAGACTACTGTGTTTTATGTGAAGATGACTATGGGAATTCCACTTCTTGAGCGGACTTGTGTGATGAATGGCGCTGGCATGACAACAATGTGCTTCCACCAACATTGTCACACCCAGTGGTTGACCCAATGTCAAAAATAGCATGGCTGTACAGCAGCTTTGTGAAATCCCATATAACGTATGAAGTGGCTATAAGAACAGCGTGTACAGTTTTTAAGCATATCCTCGACATACGCATGAGATCAGAAAGATTTATGGGTGATTCGAAGGACTTGGGAGCGACTTGGAAGGGATTCGTGTGTGTGTGTGTGTGTGTGTGTGTGTGTGTGTGTGTGTGTGTGTGTGTGTGTGTGTGTGTGTGTGTGTGTGTGTGTGTGTGTGTGTGTGTGTGTGTGTGTGTGTGTGTGTGTGTGTGTGTGTGTGTGTGTAAGACGCATATAAAAAAATACACCAGAGAAGTGGCGTGTAACTACAGCCCTGGAGTAGGCCTGCGGGTCTGGGAAAACCCTTCCATTTTCTTTCCAGGGTCCAGAATGACACAGCGTCTCCCTTAAAAAACAAAGGGAAAGTTGTGTGGAAACGTGGAACGCGGGCGTGAACGGTTTCTGTGCGGCCTCCTAAACCTTTTCCACCGCCATTTCTTCAGCGGAAACTTTGAATCGCGGGGAAACATGAGCTCAGGAACGACCACCGTTTCCCGAAGCGTTCGGCAGCGCGGCTTATTTCCGCTACAAATTGTACAAGCTGCATCTCCCTGACAGCGGCAGGCCAACACCGGCAGATGGTGGAGGAGTGTGCTTCAGGCAGAGCTCCAACCAGAATGGTTCCCTGTCTTTTTCTCCCACTCTTTCTTTTTTCTTCTTCCTAACGTGTAAAAAAATCCCTTGCGAGGTTCGTTTGCTCGGGACTGAGTGTGACAGAGTGAGGTAGTGAGCGAATGAATGAATGAACGTGCAAGTGAGCGGAGGGGGGATTGGGGGGGGCGGGGCAGGGGGAGGCAGTACCTTCACGCGTGTGCGGGCACGGCGCGGGCTCCCAGTCAATCCATCTTTGTTTGGCCAAGGTTGGGCCCCCCTACCCCACACTGCCTCGGCTGTGAGCCCCCCGCCCCCTCCAACGCCACACAGCCATCCTTTTTATGGGAGCATCGCTCCCCACGTCCGGCGCCCAGGGGATAGCGGCTTATTTATCTTCCCTGGATTCTTTCCCACATTTAATTTATTTAGGTAAGGGGTGGACCAGGGACCAGTACCAGGAAGGAGGGGGGGGGGGCGGAAGAGGCAGGTTAACAACACACACACACACACACACACACACACACACACACACACACACACACACACACACACACACACACACACACACACAGGCCATGGCGAGGAAAAACACCACACACACACACACACACGCATGCACACAGACACACGGCACCCGGGATTCGAACCCGCACCCGAGCCGTCGCCCGGGTCGCCGTGAGATAGTTTGATGTAATTGACGTGAGTTTCTGTCGCTCTGTGAGTGACTTTGCTCTCGCGAGGGGCCCGGATGGCCAGGGACCGTTGCTAGGGAAACACTGAGTCACTGGAGGGTTGACTCATTTCACAAGCGGCCCTCCTGTTCAACATGGCCGCCCACCTCCGACTCCTGCACCGCTCGTGTCCCTGGCGTCACGACGTCAGGTGATGACGGATTCACAGGTCGGGCCAGACGTGTCGCGGTCCCTTTTTTCATGAGGCAACAATCCAATTCACTCGCACGGGGAAGGAAAACCAGATGTGGAAAAAGTGGATTCCATGGTTGAAAAAGCGTGTTAGGGGGCTTCTAGGCCACTATTTTAATTAGCCTAGATTTGAGAACCAAGGCGCGATGTGTAAGCTTTCATTGAGTTTAATTGGGTGATTTAGAATGCCTCTTTTGGAGGGCGTTTTGCTAAAAACAGTCTGTCGCTCTTAGGCTTTATGGAGCTTGTTTGCTTATTTTATTTCATAAGGTGTGAAGGTGCCAGGGCCCTGAAATCCTAGACCCTCCCCTCCCTCCCCTCCCTATACAGTAAATGATGATGTCACTTCACCCAAGCATGCTCCTGTGGAGAGTATGTCCACCTCCTACTGTGCGTCTGTCTCGGGTTGCACAATATTACTCTGTCTGTCTGTCTGTGACAGACTCCTTTGATGCTACGATTTGGCATTTTACACCAAACGGCCATTGCTATGGTTATAGCGGCTGTCTGTCCACCTTTTTTCGTTGCGTCTCCAGGAGACGCACGCACGCACGCACGCACGCACGCACGCACGCACGCACACACACACACACACACACACACAGACACGCACACAGACACGCGTGTGCGGGCAGAGTGCCAGCTAAGCGGGCTGTTTCACGTGTCTCCACTCTTGGGTTCCATTCACTCACAACGGGCTGTTGAAACGCTTACGAGGGGCGGGGGGGTATAGGATTTCTCTGTGGGGCGTGTGGACAGCTACGCTCATTGTGTGTGCGCGCGTGTGTGTGTTGTCATTAACAGTGGCTGTATCTAATCTCTTTTTTCTCCCCCCCCCCCCCCCCCCCCCCCACTCCCTTAGGGTGGACAAGGACAGGAGTGGAGTGATATCGGACTCTGAGCTTCAGCAGGCCTTATCAAATGGTAATCAGCATTGCCTCCCCTTCCTCCCCCATTCCTCACTTTCGCCTCCCCCCCTCGCTCCCTTCGCCTTCGCCGTTGTTGTTTCTGTTGTTTCCTTCTCCTTCCGTTGCTCCATCTCACCGCCAGCTCTCTCTGTCGTTCATCATCTCTCTCTCTTTCTCTCTCTCGCTCGTTCATCATCTCTCTCTCTCTCTCGCTCGTTCATCACCTCTCTCTCTTTCTCTATCTCTCGTTCATCATCTCTCTCTCTCTCGCTCACCCTCACGCTCTGTCTGTCCGCCTCTCTTTCCTTCTTGACCTCTGTCTGTCCTCGCCGGCCCCCTCCATTTCTTGCATCGCCTCCACTACATTGTGGTCTGCCTTTTCCACTGAGGTATGCAGCCTTTAACCGTCTCCCCATCTGTCTGACAGTCCCTCTCACGCCATCCCCCGCCTTCGCTCACCCCTCTCTCTCTCCCTCTCGCTCCCTCCCTCTCTCTCTCTCTCCATTCACCGTCCGCTCCTTCTGCCTGTCCTCTTTGGTGACGACCAATCACGGTCTGGATTGATGTTCTGCTTAGGTCCCAAAATGGCCAATGAACAGTCAAATGATTACAGTGCCGCTTCCCTCCGTCCCGGCGCGGTGTGAGACATTAAGCCGCTAATGCCTGTCAAGGTAGCTGGGGGTAGGACACACATGGTAGCCTGGGCTATTGTGTCTGACGGCCAGAAAATGGCTGGCACTGCTGTTACCAGCCGCCTCGATGCTGTAAACACTATTCTACGGATCAAGCCCTAATCACACTCCAGAAGTCACCGTGGAATAACGGTTTGCCTCTCCTGAAGAGCGGTTGTTTGTTGTTGAGCTGCAACCGCCAATGTGGAGGGGGAAACACAGTGTTTGTTTTCTGGAATCGACATGGTTTTTCAGGAGGCCTGCTTCAAGGTTCCTGTGCAGCCCTGCAGTTTGAATACATCTGCATGAGTCGTGCGGTAATCAGGTTGTAGTCAGCCTTTTAGTGCTCATCAGAAATATCAAAAGGGGTTTTTCTCATTAGATGAATAAAATAATGGAATGGAACCGCTGAAGGAAGTTTTGCATATGGTAAAGTGAGGGAGAGAGATAGAGGGAGAGAGATAGAGGGAGAGATAGAGAGAGAGATGAAAGGCCCAGCATTAAAGTCTTGCGCTACTTCAAAGTAGCCTGGGCAGGACAAGGCTGGGTGGATCTGCGGCTGCAGCCTCATCAGCTTCCAGCACTGCACGAACGCCGGGCCATCGCGCTCATTGATCTCCGAAAACGGGTTTAATTACAAATGGCCGTCCGGCGCCCTCACCAGGAAGACGCGCCCTGCCCCTCCCCCCCACAGGCGCCTGGCCAATAGCACCATCTGTACGATGTGGGGGGGGGGGGGGGGCACATTGATGCACGCCGCTTTGAGTGTCGGATGAAAACACACGCACACGCTATGTCGCGCCGTGTGTCTTTTGGGCCAATGCCTAGAACGCCAGCGCCCTCCAAAGAGAAGTAATGCAGGGGGGGGTGATGGAGCCAGTGGCCCGGTTCAGAGGCCCGTTTACGCGGTCCGCAGGAGCTCTGCCGCTGTGACGGGCGGGGGGGGGGTGGGGGGGGGGGGGGCTGGACGGTCTACCGGACACCTTGGAGATACGAGACCCTCCGAGCGCTACACGCCACTTAAAGCCGCTGTCTCCGCCGCCTCGGCCTTCAGAGGGATGCATTATGGGGCTGAGACACAGTGCAGCCGATGGGTCGAGTACAGTGTTGTTTTAGTCTCGTTGGGAGGCAGCAGTGTAGTAGTATTTGTGGGTGTGAGTTGCTTGCTTGGAGTCCATAGGCTGCTTGCTAGGATGCCTGGGACCATTTTTTGTATCCCCCTCAGAACCTTCCTCATCCTCTCTACACTGAGGAAGAGGGAGGGGATGTGTGCGTGCGTGTGTGTGTGTGTGTGTGTGTGTGTATATGTGTTTTTGGTGTGTGTGTGTCTGTGTGTGTGTGTGTGTGTGTGTGTGTCTGTGTGTGTGTCCGTGTGTCAGTGTGTCCGTGTGTCCGTGTGTCTGTCGGAGTGGGGGGTATAGGCTGGGGTAGTGTTTGAGGGAGAATCTGTGAAAGAAGCTGTTATCGTTTT
>JAXIVH010000009.1:395614-408114 GCA_036785325.1 Urophycis tenuis
GGTGGTGGTGGTGGTGGTGTTGGTGGTGGTGGTGGTGGTGGTGATGGTGGTGTTGGTGGTGGTGATGGTGGTGGTGATGGTGGTGGTGGTGGTGGTGGTGTTGGTGGTGGTGGTGGTGGTGGTGATGGTGGTGTTGGTGGTGATGGTGGTGGTGGGGATGGTGATGGTGGCGATGGTGATGGTGGTGGTGGTGGTGGTGATGGTGATGGTGGTGGTGGAGGTGGTGGAGGTGGTGATAGTGGTGATGGAGGTGGTGGTGGTGGTGGTGGTGGTGGTGGTGGAGGTGGTGGTGGTGGTGATGGTGGTGGTGTTGGTGGTGGTGGTGATGGTGATGGTGGTGGTGGAGGTGGTGGAGGTGGTGATGGTGGTGATGGAGGTGGTGGTGGTGATGGTGGTGGTGGTGATGGTGGTGATGGTGATGATGGTGGTGGTGGTGGTGGTGATGATGGTGGTGGTGGTGGTGGTGATGTGGTGGTGGTGATGGTGGTGGTGGTGGTGGTGGTGGTGGTGGTGATGGTGGTGGGTGGTGGTGTGGTGAGTGGTGATGGTGATGGTGGTGGATGGTGGTGGTGGTGGAGTGGAGGTGGTGATGGGGTGGTTGGTGGTGGTGGTGGTGGTGGTGGGGGGGTGGTTGTTGGTGGTGGTGGTGGTGGTGGTGAGTTGTGGTGGTGGTGGTGGTGGTGGTGGTTTGGTGATGGTGGTCGGTGGTGGTGGTGGTGGTGGTGGTGGTGGTGGTGAGTGGGAGGTGGTGGTGTGTGGTGGAGGTGTGATGGTGGTGGTGGTGGTGGTGGTGGTGATGGTGGTGGTGGTGGCGTGAGGGGTAGGTGGTGGTGATGGTGGTGATGGTGGTGGAGGTGTTGGTGTGGTGGTGATGGTGGTGATGGATGGTGGCGGTGATGTGGGTGGTGATGGTGGATGGTGATGGTGGTGGAGATGGTGGTGTGGTGGTGGTGGTAGGTGGTGGTGATGGTGGATGGATGATAGGTGATGGTGGCGGTGATGGTGGCTGGAGATGGTGGTGGAGGTGGTGGTGGGTGGTGGTGGTGGTGGGTGGTGCGGTGTTGGTGCGCCGGCCACTGGTTATTTACCCACCATGATTTGAATCCGAGCGTGACGTTGCCAGGGTAAGAGGACCAACGGTTGAAACCAACCTGAACATGAAGTGACAGGGACAATGGCTTCATTATGGACCAGGACAGATTTGGAGATTCTTTGCTGTTGCAGGCGTTCAATCGATTCAAGACAGTTCTGTCTCTCGTGTCAAGATATTAAGGAAGAGATGTTCATCAACCACTCGTAACATTTAATAATAAAATCATTTGGTTAGTGTTGAAAAGTAAAAGAAAACGCTTTCCGTTTCCAATATATTGACGTCACACAAACCTGAAACTGTGACTGTGAGTGTTTTCAGTGCGAGAAGCAGTCCATATGAAATCCTACCTTGGAGCTCCAGAACTCTGGATCAGCTTCTCACTCAGTGTGGGGATATGAGGGGAGTGACAGACGAGTCTGACAGACCAATCAGAGAGGACCACGCCCCTCCGTGACCTCCCTCATGACCCGCTGCCCTTCCCTGTGTAACGCGGTGACAGACACAACCTTGATGGGTCTGAAATACTAAGTCTGTTTTTTTCCTGTCATTTAATGGCGTGGGTTGGGATTTGTAATGAGGAATGTAAAAAATTAAACTAAGAATAATCATGGTTTACGTTTAAAAATGTATTTTGTGCAATTGCAAATTGTGTGGGTTCACTTATATATATATATATATATAAAAAACTAAAAAATATATATATAAATAATGAGTGTGTGTGTGTGTGTGTGTGTGTGTGTGTGTGTGTGTGTGTGTGTGTGTGTGTGTGTATGCAGTATAACATTCATAAAACATAAATAATTACATTTCATAAGAATACCCTTTGATCTATTGGGAATGCATTAAAGTAGTTAATAAGACAAAGATAAATTAACATCAATTTAGAACACTTAACAAGGATTTTTAAAGAAGCAAATGATCCTACATTACTTTTAAATCATTTTCATTTGAAGCATAAACATTTCCCACGGCATGACTCTGGTGGCAGAACTATAATATAATATATTCTACTGGTAATGCATTCATGTACGCATTACCAATTCAGTTAAATCCAACTGTCCATCACTGCTAAGTTGATTTTAATGTATTTAATTGCATTCTAAATAAAATAAAAACATGGCCTGTTTATGTCCCTAAGGTTTATATAGTAGTTCTGGCATGTTTGTCGTGGACTAAACTATATCCCTCGGCAATTGATCAAACATTTAATCTGTTTAATAAGGGCGATCAAAGCTAATGGTGCATCTAAGTGATATTTAACATGAATATTGTGGGACAGTAAGCGGTGTGGTGTCCGAGAATTCTCTCAACGATTTTGACTGTCGTTGGTCAATGAGGGAAATTTCATGCAAACTTTTTTAATAAGATTAAATGCTGCGTCTGGTACTGATGGTGTGCATGCATAGCCCTGCTCGTTTTACAACGCCATGGGTCATATGTCTATTTACATGTTTGTACAATTATACTTGCATTTCATAATGCATCATGAATTAATTCGCTAATCCAAAATAATCCAATCACTTTGGCACCAGCGTCTTTTTTTCTCCGTTGTCTTAGTGTCACCCAGTGGTCATTTAGAAGACATGCATGTATTCTTTTTCTGACATACTGTGTTCAAATAAATAGCTTTGATCTTTTTAGGATACATCAGTTAAAAATGGGGGATGGTTTCTAAATGAATTGCCGCAATTAAATGACACCAAATTGCAGTAAAGTGACGATTTTTACCAAATAATTGATGGTGACGATGATGACAACCACGTTGTAACCATAGGGTTGTATGTAACCTATTTATATACAATCTATGGTTGTAACGCAGTGCAAGACTGACCACCTGCAGTCCGCTCATGCGGAACTACATCCGCCTCGTTTACTCAACTCAGTGTTATTCTTTGTTATTCTCTTCGTTTTCTCCCATACAATGACAATTTTTGTTGAAAATATCCAAGCGGATGCATCATGAAGTTACTGATATTTAAATCTATTTTATATAGGTTGGTATAAGACCCATCGAACCCCCCTATTTTCAGCGGTTGGTAGGCGGTTTGGTTTCTTCCGCTGCCTCCTACCCGGAAGTAGTCGTGAATGTTTACATCTGGAGTCAGCTGATTCCCCTCACATGACAGCATCAGCTAGTGCTATGCGATACTTCTTCACTTTTATGCCGTTTCCTGGTTCTATTTCAGGTTTCGGACTTGTCAGTCCTGATTGAAACATGTGATAGGTTTTTGTAGCCTGTCTGCAGACTTGTTCAATTGCGATCCAGTGTCTTCCACCAGGGTCGGCTGCACAGTTTCCCATCAGGGCATGAAGGAACATGGATAAGGTTGCTAAAGGTGGGTACAATCATGAGAAGATATAATGCGAACAAAACCCTGGTTTTCAGATATTGTTAGCCACCCTAGCTTTAATTATTCGAAGCAGGCACCGTCTGTAGATGTGGACCTACATGCCTTAAACCTCCATTACATTCAGATATGGGTCCTTAACATGTAGTCTCATACAGACACAGAATAACGTTCGTATAATCGCAAATGAGTTTGTATAGGGTGTTTTATGCATAAGCACCCATTTTATTGAAGCATCCTGGTAACTCTCGGTGTCACCTATTTCCGGGTGAATCAATATGTCATGATTGGTGGGTTCATGTTTTTCTTCATGCTTTGTAAATCTTTTTTTTTTTTTTTTAAGAATGTGATGCTTGTTTTTATACCCCTATGACTCCACCACAGATGTGGGTGATATCCAGTCTCGACTGATAGACCACAGACCCATCACCCAGGGAGAGATTCGCTACTTTGTGAGGGAGTTTGAGGTAAGCGTGTCTCACTCTGACATATCTGACCCACATTGATTATTATATTAAACACATGACTATGAATGTGTTGAGGCGAGGCTGTCTGAATGAGTTTCTCCTCTCTGCCTGTTCTCAGGAGAAGCGAGGCTACCGTGAGGGACGACTGCTGGAGAACATCAACAAGATGGTGCTGGAGGCCAACGACCAAGTGATGCCCAGATGTTTACAGGGGATGCACGACCACCTGGTGGATGTCAACACCAGACGTAGGCCCTCTCCTCTTAATTATGGCATTTAACTGTCAAAGAGGGACCCATTGTCTGTCTGTCTGTCTGTCTGTCTGTCTATTGCACCAGCAGACTTTTCCTTGCCCTTGCGAGCTTAAGAAGTTCTTGGAAATCTGAAATCTGTCGTGCCTCCGTAGTCCTGTCTTGAAGTCGCTACAGAGAGATTTTGTGTCTGTGTTCAACGTGTTGATGTTCATCTCCACAGTGGAGGCTGCCAATCACATGGCTCAGAGAGTCCAGCAGAGGGAGCTAGAAAGCTCAGCAGGTAACAACAGTGTTTGCGGTCATATGGTCTAAAGTTCTGACACGGTTAAAAACATGTCCCACGTATGTGACCACAATTGTGTTTTGACTCCATGTCCATCTTTGTAACAATGCAGACATTGGATTATCTTTCAATCAATCCCACGATGTAGTGGCAACCATAAATATGTATAAGAAGAGAGCAGGCATCCTTACATTAGTATTATTTATTGTGTATCATCAATCCTGCACCAGGCCATCGTAGCAACAGGCTCTCTACGTCCATGCAGAGACCAGTGAGGTGTCCTCAGTAAACCAGCTCATAACTAAACCAACCTGACTCCAGCTGCTCCGCGTCGGCCACCTGCACGCCCTCGCTCTCTCGCTCGTCCACTCGCCCCCCTCTCTCTCTCGCTTGTCACTCGCCCCCCTCTCTCTCTCGCTCGTCACTCACGCCCCCTCCTCTCTCGCTTGTCACTCGTGCCGCCTCAACAGCTTTTGCTTTTCTTTTTTCTTTTCAATCATGTCATGATGTCATCCTCCTCTCCTCCTCTCCTCCTCGCCCAGGGTGCCCAGCTGCAGGCCAGGGCCGGGCAGGAGAAGGAGGAGTGGGAGGAGTTCCTGCGGGAGCAGCAGAGGCTGAAGGACCAGGTGGACGAGGAGCACGCCAAGGCGGGTGGGGCGCCTCAGCACCCAGTACAGCGAGATGAAGAAGGAGCTGGAGAAGCTCTCGCCCCTGTGAGACCCCAACGCAGTCTTAAGCCTTGTGGACCGTGAGACCCCAACGCAGTGTTAAGCCTTGTGGACCGTGAGACCCAAAGTCAACAAGTGGTCAAATGGTGGAGTGTGTTTAAGACGGTGTCAGGCTGACGGGCATCGGGACGCCGTCTTGTACACACGGAATAAAGACGCCATGCTAATGATCTGGCAAATCTCTCCTCATTTAAACAAACAAATCACTTGATTGGGTTTTGGCTGTGAGGTGTTAAACATCGCATGGTTTGTAATGGATTCCTGGCTGACGTTGTCCGGTGATACATTTCTATCAGGTTGAGTTTGAGTTTGCAGAGTATGGAAATGCAGAAAGTACCAGGAGGAGATATTTCAACAGGCGAAAACATGACCGCATGTCCACAGTGCCACAGAGAAGCAGGTGTGTTTTGGAGTACAGAGTCGGCCTCAGAGTGGCTCAGAACAACACGCCGTCAGTATTGTCCAGTGTTTGGAAAGTTTGGCCTCCCAGTGTGAACTTTGGAATAAACCAGCCTCCATAAACAAATGATGCATTTGTTCATGCTTTTGTTTTTATTTGGCCACAATGCAAGGAGATATGTCACTGGCTTAATGTGTTTTAATGGCGTTTCCAAACCACTCTTCACTTCTGACCGATGAGTCTAAATGCGTTGAGCTGAGACCTGTCTTTTCCAGCTCTTTTTTTTTTTTCTGTCTCAAAACCCCTTTCATATCATCTGAAAGTCAGACACGCCTGACAAATTAGAACCTGATGTTTTCATTCAACCTCATATTTTGCCAGGCGAGTCTCACTGAGATGACAAGATCTCTGCCTGGAGCCCCTGGCCAAGGAACCTGCAGAACCGTTCCAAACAGCATACAACAAACATTGGAAGTACGTCAAAACAAAACATATAGTCAACAAAACATCATCAAACAACAACAAACAAGACTGCTGGAAACGGGTCGACGCTGCCCAGCCCGGTCGGTCTCACTCAGTACCTTTCAATACGTTTGATCAAACACGGTACTTTCCACAATTACCTTGAATCAATGATCTCCCACCGAGATCACCTTGAAACTCCACCGGCCGGCCGGCGTCGGCGGCGCGGCTGGCGTGACGCGTCACATGGTTCTCCGTGGAGATTGTGGTGTTTTGCTTGGTGAATTGTCAGCGGCGGGACAATGGCGAGCTGTTTGGACGGGTTGATGAATGACGCCGGGCACCGTACCGGAGCATTCCTGGCATGGCTGAGAGCACAGGTCATCGCAGTCCATGTGACAGGACAAATATTTAGGATACCCCCACCTCGCTCACTCAAACACGCGCCTTCTGTCTCACTCGCACACACGCACACGCACGCATTGCACGTACGCACACACACACCACCCAAGTTATCATCATCTGAGGAAAGGTTATTTTAGATATCATAATGTTATTATACAAGGATAAACTCTTTGGCTGTGGGATGCTCAGATGGGATCTTCGACGTGATCATCCCATCTGAAGGGTCATCTGGTTCACAGCACATTTTCTCCTTCTCTTCGCTCTCGTGTCACGCAAGAGCCTTCACAGGTCACTGGTGTTTAGTAGTGTGTGTGTGTGTGTGTGTGTGGGACATGCTGATTGGCCCATCCTCGGAGATCAGAGAGGGGCACGGGTCACTGCCAACAGATGCTGTCAGGCCAACATCCAGCACTTTCTCCACCCTGTGTGTTTGTGTGTGTGTTTGTGTGCGTGTGCGTGTGTGTGTGTGCGTGTGCGCGTGTGTCAGCTAACGAGGGACCGACAACACGGAAACATGGCGTGCACACCTCTGTCAACAACACGTCTTTTCATCTGCGACTTCATGCTTTGGGGTTTTTTCTTCTCTTTGGCTTTTCGTCGGAAAAGGACGGTCAGCACTGGAAAGGTGAACCGCTCGTCAACATGAATGCTGCTTTCTCCACATGACTCGGGGGGGTTAAGCCCCTCTAGGGGGTCAGTGGTCAGCCAGTACAACATCCCGATTGTACCGAACCCTAAAGAGTCACCAAAGGACAAACAGGGGATTCAACTCGTCACGTAGTGCTTACTTTAAAAATAGTTTTATGAAGATGACTAAAGCTTTGTGGGAACGTTTTTGTCTGACCGGGATGAAAAGGAATAACTGGAAATTGTTTTTAGTAGCTTTGTATCACATAATTCCGATACAAATAACAATAGCTGTTATACCATAATTTGGAATAAATATAGTACATCTTATTTTAGTAAGCATTAACTTGGCATCCACGTAAACTCATCATAAACACAATACACAAAGAGAGCTCTCTCTCGCTTTCTCTCTCCCTCTCCTCTCTCTGTCTCTCTCACTCTCCCTCTCTCTATCTCTCACTCTCTCTCTGTCCCTCTCTCTCTCTCTCTCTCTCTCTCTCTCTCTCTCTCTCTCCAACACACACACACACACACAGACACATTCAAAAGCATGCACACGTTCACAAAATACACAAACATCACACAGACACACAAACCCCATGCCCTGGTCTGGAGCGGGTCAGTCTGTGTGCCCGGTTGTCGTCTCATGTCTGCACATCCACGTCTCGTTTGTTTCCCGGTCTCCTCCTGTATCTCAGACCAGGGTTCCCTTCCTGTTTTGGAGCGAGCCGGCGTCCCTGGCTGCCAACATGAAATGGTGAAGGAAGCCCGCAGGGCAGCACCCACCGGAGGCCAGGCTCCTCGTGAAGGACCAGAGATTAGGGTGGTGGGGGGGGAGCAGTTGGAAACGCAATCCAAAACACCCGAACACACTGTGGCCCCGTTAGGACACAGGCGAAGATACCGCGCGGTGTGTGTGATGTGTTCCAGAGCCTATCAGGCCTCAGTGTGCCTTTTTAAAGGGACGGTTTCATGCTAAATGAAGGGGTGTGACTTCACCCTTTACATTCACATTTAGGGGCATTTAGCAGACGCTTCTATCCAAAGCGACTTACAAAGAGTACATTTGTCATAAGAAGGTGAAACCTTTCATTGCTGCTAATACAGCAAGAGAGTCACCAGAACAGGTTTCAAGCATTTCAATAACCATTGCTATTATACAACATCTCTGACTAAGTGCCAAGACGTACATACATACACAACATATAAGAGCATGAGGGTAGGGTTATGCAGGGTTCAGGTGAACTCTGAACAAGTGGGTCTTGAGTCTCTCTTCCGGAAGATGGGGAGTGACTCTGCAGTCCTGACGTTGGCAGGGAGCTCGTTCCACCACTGCGGTGCCAAAACACCCTTCTAAGAAGATCTTTGAGTTGTTCTGCCCTGTTGCTCCTGTCTTGATGTCCGGCAGTAGCAGCAGGCCTGCCCACGTTCCACCCTGGGGACATTAACCCATTAACTCTCTGCCAATCAGCAGCCACCCGGAGGGATGGATCTGGAGGTGAGAGTGTTTAAACGAAGCCGACTCAGCAGTGAGTGTCTTGTGGTCGCGAATTGAGGAGATGGAAAAAGGTGGTAAAACCTCCCGGTGTGTAGCGGTGGTTCACACTCCGCAGGGCAGCGTTCAGCTAATCAGCGCGGCTCGTTTTCCTCAGCTCCACGGAGGACACGTGGCGTCTACATGTATGTCATGAAAAGAACCTTTTATACTGTACATCTGCTGGAGCGATTTTTAAAACGTTCCAACATGTGCGTCCGCACCCCATACGGCGTGCCCTGTTTTCTTGAGAGTGAGGCCAGGAACGCAATTCAGCGTCGTTACGCTGATGGAGCCATTTTCTGGCCATTATCGTTGTTTTCTGCGTGAGAAACTAATAAACCACGGAGGGAATGCCGGCCATCTAGTGGGGGAAACAAGTCAGGGGCAGCGCCGTGGTTTCCAGGACATCAACCCCAAACCCCTGCGTGATCTCTCTCTCTCGCTCTCTCTATTCCTTTGACCTTTGCACCCTTCATTGACTCCCCCCCGCCGCCGAGACAAAGAAACACAACAAGAGCCCGGGATTACTTCTCTTGTTTTTTGCGAGCAGCAAACAATAGAAAGTGACATCTCGCCGTTCGCTCATCCAGGCTTGTGAAATCCTTCTCTGTTGGGTTCTCTCTCTCTCTCTCTCTCTCTCTCTCTTGCTCTCTCTCTTGCTCTCTCTCTCTCTCTCTCTCTCTCTCTCTCTCTTCTCTCTCTCTCTCTCTCTCTCTCTCTCTCTCTCCTCTCTCGCCCTCTCTCTCTCTCATCTCTCTCTCCCTCTCTCTCTCTCTCTCTCCTCTCTCTCTCTCTCTCTCTCTCCTTCTCTCTCTCTCTCTCTCTCTCTCTTTGTATTGCATGATGGGCCACTTTCACTCAAGTGCGGCGAGGTCAAAAAATAAAAAATGGCAGCCAACAACGCGGGGGGTGTTGGCGGGGGCGGGGGGGGGGGTGCTTCCCAAGTTAATAACGCAGCATAACAGCACCGCGGGGAGCCGGCGGGCGGGGGGTCCCGGGGGCGGACGCTAACGCCGGCCCCGTAATATGAATTCTTTGGCCGCGGCAGCCCCTCACCCGGAGGACGTGCTCGGCCCGGCGGAGCGGGGCGCTGTGTGCGCGGCGTGAGAGAACGCCGCTCGCCGCCTCGCCAGCGCCGCCGCCGCTGCAAATTGAGTAATGGATATTTCCCCGAGAGCGTGGGCAGGCGTCACCTCGCTCGCAGTTAGCAGAATGAGCGCTGGGTGGCATATAAAACACAATCATTGGGTAAGGGGGGGGGGGGTTCTGATTATTAACTGTTTTCTACATAAACGCCACGATTTCCTCAGTGAAAGCGAGTTGATGGAGTGTCCTGGGAGACGTGTTAAAGTGAAACATGTCCCAGAGTCGCTCCACACACACACACACACACACACACACACACACACACCATACACACACACAGGGACTGGTCTCCCCAACACACCAGTTTAATAGTTAGCTCTCTGCACCCCGGGAGGCCGCACGCTGTTTCAGCGCTGATGAGAACGCACGCAGAGACTTTTTTTGTTGTCGGCCTGCTCTCATTTTCTCCAGACGGCCCTCGCTAGCAACGGTGGACGTCCGGCGTCCAAGAAACACAGATAAGACTCCAGCAACAACAAGCACCTTCCCGTCGGTCAATCACGGGGCAGACAATGGGCCGGAGAGGACGGCAGAACGGGCGTCCTCGGCCAACAACACGCCACGGGGACACAAAGCCTGGTGTCGCCGGAGTCCCACAAATACCGCAGGAATGTTCCGGGTGCAGTGCCAACGGCGTATCACCATGGTTTTTTTTTTATCAGCGGGTTTAATTGTCCTGTCCGTACGACGGAGGCTGTAACCTCATGGCAACCGTTCAGCTTCTGGTTCGGTGGTTTTGTCTGAGTTTGAGGGATGGGTTTGTGGCTGTGTTAAACTAGTAAAACAGCACATATTATTTCACATCTCAATGAATATTATGTCTCATGTGTATGTCTTCATTCCATCATCTTTGAATGGGAGGCACAGGTCAGTCTGCTGTCTCTTCATTTCACCTTCTGAAATCTTTACTGCCTTCCCTGTCCTCATCGCTGTCTGTCCTCAGCGCTGTCTGTCCTGCCTGGGGTTGAGGGAACCAGGGGCCCCCAAGGCATCGTCCAGAGGCTCCTCACAGACATCAGTCTTGCAGAGGAAGCATTGAGTTCCCATCTTCCCTCAGGGTGGACATCTGACAAAAGCAGTCACATCCACTGTGTTTTCCGCCAACTCAACTGATGAAGTGCGGAAAGGCCTGAATGGGTAAAACAGGGTTTCTACTGTGAGTCAAAGGGGCTTGTGTGGTGGAGCCGGGTGGTGCTGATGGTGTGTCGTCCTCCTCCGTTTCTACCTCCACCCTCGCACGCCAACGTTTCCCTGAGCAGCACCCGTGGGAGTGGGAGACGCCTGAGAACGGAGGGCAGAGAACCACATGTGCAACTCTGCTCTCTGTTTCCCACTTCTTGCTTGGTGCAGCAAGGAACGGCAGACACGAAAGAGTACAGGGCTTCTCTGGGCCTTCTGCTAGGCCCAGAGCCATGGAGGACGGAGCCAGAACGCCTCCCGGGCCGGAGGCAGCAGTACAGCAGAACATCAGCGTCCCATCAGTACGATAGCGTGAGGGTCTGAGTCCATGAAGGTGATGAAGTTTAAAACGTTGTCCATGAGCTGAGGCTCCAGGGCATGGGCTTCATGCACACACGATGCTTCCAGGACGCAGACTGAACAGCAGGGCTGTTCCCCTCGTTGCAGAAAGATTGCGTTTGTTTCCCTGCTCCTTTCCCCCCGACTTCCACGCCAGCTTCACATCTTCTCCACCTGAAGCGATCCCCCTTGGATAATATGAGAATGATCCTGATGAACTCTGTCGTTTCAGCTGTGCAAATAGCTCAGCTGTTGTAATCAGGCTCTTGCCATTCATTTTGTGAGCGATTTTCATCAAATATTTTAGAAACGCAAAGTCCAGACCGCTCCACTTTTCCTCCACAGGACTTTTCCACCAACAGTACACACGACAGTGGAGGCTTCCAGACACGTTTCCCCTTTGTGATCTGGTAAGTCCCTCTTCCCCTGTCCTCACAGTCTCAGTGTGTCAGTCCATCCGGTGCCCAACACACATGTTACTGCAGCACATCGCGTGACTCGGGGAGCAGGGGCGTCCATCACGTCTGTGGGTTCGCCGTGGTTCCTTTTCCGTTCAGCGACGGCCGGGTTCCACGTCCATCAGGGTATCAAAGGGATCATTGGAAATACACCCGGAAGCCTGCGCAAGGGATCATGTACTGGTGTGGTCCTTCTCCGGCCTAGTGTTTTGATTCCAGTTTCTCAGCCTTCAAAGCAGGGGAAACGACTTGGACTGGAATCCGAAGAGCCGGATTCTGAAAATTATATTTTTTTTAAAAAAAGAAAGAAATGGGAATTGAAAAATAATGGTGTTCTTAAAATACTTTCTGAGTAGGCTGGAGAAAAGACTTGAGGACTGTGCTGTGGCTTTGTGAGGGTAACCAGGCGTACGGAATGGTGCAAGAAAGCACAGTCGGAGCTCAATATTAGCTCCCCAGGCCTAATATCCCACCTACTGAAGCCCCCGGGGCCTCATAAATCAATCAGTGGTGGTTTATAATCCTGGGTGTGTTGTTCCACTGGAGAACTGGAGAAGCCCCCGCTGTGGATCACAGCTACAGACTGACAGAGCAATGAGAGATGCTGAGAAGGTGTGTGTGTGTGTGTGTGTCTGTGTGTGTGTGTGTGTGTGTGTGTGCGTGTGTGCGTGTGTGTGTGTGTGTGTGTGTGTGTGTGTGTGTGTGTGTGTGCGTGCGTGCGTGCGTGCGTGTGTGTGTGCCTGCGTGCGTGCGTGTGTGCATGTGTGTGTGCGT
>JAXIVH010000009.1:418114-430614 GCA_036785325.1 Urophycis tenuis
TCGACCCTGGAATGTGCAGGTGTTCACAGTAAGAGGTGTAAAATACGAGCAAAGGAATTCAGTCCACAGAGCTGCTTGCTAACGCCACGCGTTTCACGTTGTGTCGGTTAGCGCTCTGCTTCGCTCTCCACCAATTGGCCTCAGAGGGAAAATGGCGCCCCCGGTATTTCCAATGGATGTTGGGATCCTAAAGCCAGAAGGTGAAAGGTCACCTCCCATCAACCTTGAGGTCAGGTCACCGTGCCTCCGAGGGGAAGTCACTCTGGAGTGTATAGCCTCAGCGTGGAGGGCCCTGATGGCCATAGTACGTCTTGTGGGCTTTTGTGTTATTCAGAGGAATTTTAATGGTCATCCAGGGAACATTGAGACAAAGTCAATCCACTGATACACATCGACTTAAAAGACCCCCGCCCCCTTCCCCCAACCACACACACACACACACACACACACACACACACACACACACACACACACACACACACACACACACACACACACACACAACAAGCACAGGCACTGATACACAGACACATATGCACGCAAACACAAACATGTACGCATGCATGTGCACATGCGCATGCAAACACACACACACACACACACACACACACACACCTACACACACACACACACACACACACACACACACACACACACACACACACACACACACACACACACACACTCACAGGCATGCACGCGCACACATACCAAAGCACGCACACAGCCACGCACACAAACACGCACACACACACACACACACTCACAGGCATGCACGCACACACATACCAAAGCACGCACACAGCCACGCACACAAACACGCACACACACACACGCGCGCCCACGCACACATAAACACAGTGGCCGGCAAAGCATGCGCCTCTTCATGGAAAACATGGTCTGGCACGCGTAGCATCAGCTACAGCGCGCCGTCTCTTGGCGCTGGCCGGCGCTCTTGCCTGCCATGCAGACACGCGTGGCGCGGATGAGCTTCGCAGACAGATGAGCTGCCCGCGTCTGGAATAGTGCGCCGCGTCAAAGTGCCGCCCCGGCGACACCTCTGTCTGTTTCCGTGCTCTCATTCCTTCCTGTTCCCCTCCCACTCCTACTGTCGTCTGGGTGGAAGGAGACAGAGGGAACGTCGCTGCTGATTGAGGACCCTGGGGACACTGGGAGCACATCTGCACACAGAGAGCGCGACCGCCGTTCAGCACCTTAAAGACCATAACTGGGTGGACTGTAGTATTGTGTTGTATAGCATGCATAGCATATACAATGGTTACAGCATACAGTATGGTATAGCATAGTACAGGGTGTAATATTGTGTCTTGTAATAGATTGTAGTATCCTGAAGCGTAGGAGTATAGTATAGCGTAGTATAGCGTAGCATATATAAGATAGTACTTTACTCAACCCCCTTATTGAGTAATCATGGTAAGGTGGAAAGGTTTTCAGCACCTCTTACAATTGATGCAATGAATATGGATTACAATGTATAACGTGACAAACTTCAGATTTAAGTTATTATTTTCCGTTATTTAATTATCTATTGATGGGCATCCTCAATATAATTCGTATATTTACTATCTATCGCGGTTGCGTGGTAATGCGAGGGTCCGGAGGGGTATTTATGTGATTCCCAGCCAATGAACGGCTGCTTCGGACACACCAGCTCCCTGCGCTGTGGAACAGAGAACCTCCGTGGACCTTCTGACGCAGACCTGAGCATTCCAGTGCGCCACAAAAAATCCACCCCTAGCTCCAAAATCATAAAAATGTTGTGACATCAGATTTGTAACTCCACGTATAATTTTACGGCTTATGGGCAAAAATAAATTGCAATATTTTATCTTAAAATATGTGCGCTTTTTTTTTTTAGAACATATCTTAAAATATCTTTAACGAGTGTCCTCAAAGACTGATATTTAGCTATGAGCTATGAGTTATGAGAAGCACAGAAAGCCCCCTTTGACTCCAGAAAGACAGGCCATGGGTGCCACTGTGGACCCAATGAGCTTGTGTTAAACTTGTAGAGTTGAAAGTAGGCTGTTTGAAATGATGTAGAAGACCTACAGATAACATTGTGTGACGATGAACTGTGACCCCTAACTGAAATGATTCTTGCAACATGATCAACAGGATCATCATCGTGATCATTTCACACAATTATATGGAATGAAAATGAATGAAGTAATTACAACAATCGCGTTTGTCTGATGTGTTGTTTGTTCGTTGAGTTATTAGGAATGCAGTGCTCGGGGATGTGCATTCCCTAAAGTCGTGAATCACTTGTATGGGAAATAAAAGTCACATCAACTTCAAAAGATCCATAGGCTACTTCCACAGCGTCTCATGTCCAATCGGGACTTGTGTGGTTTGTGCCGGAGGGTACCACAGATCCACACGGTATGGGGATTTCCTCATGCAAAGCGACAGTACAGTCCATGCCCCGATCCACATTACGCGAAACTTTACGCATCGCGCAGGCAGGGCGGAGAGGGCGATTTACGAGTTGGTCTCTGCAAGCCGACACAGAGACCGGGTCCTGCATCGCAAGAGGGCTAACCATGGCCCCGACCCAGCATCGCACACTTTTGCGTTTTATTTATTGCTCGTTGCTTATAAGCGCTGCGCTTTGTGACGCCGAAGCCGAAGCCGAGGAGGACGAGCATGCCAAGCACTCGTACACGGTGCAGATGTTCAACGACGCGGTGCCCACCGCTCCTCACTTCGTCATGTTCTACGCTCCCTGGTGAGTTCACAACACGACCCAGAATGGAAGAGTCGGCGATCACACGTTTCTACAATCTCACGTCACAGCGGGACTGCTGCACCCAGAGCCGACGAGCAGGTTTCTGCAGTGTGTTAAGAACTACTTGGCAGACAAGTTAGTTAGCAGGCTAGCTAGCAAGCGAGTTTCAACTCTGCTGGCCGGCTGGTGGAGTTAGCTTAGCTAGCTAGCTAAGCTAAGGTAGCAAGTTTCAACTCTGTTGGCCGGCTGCTGGAGCTAGCTTAGCTACCTAGCCTGCTAGTAGGGGGAGATACAACCTGGCAACGGTCTCAAGGCCGGGCGGGGGTCGATTCAGTCCGAGTCCGTTTATTTAAAAAATAAAATAAAAAGTATATGCACATGTTGTTTGTATCTGTGTAGTGGTTTGGAGCTGAGTATAGACGTAAAGGTCTGGTTTTTGGGGTGTTTTTAGAGTTCAGAGACGCTCCACCAGGGAGGCTGCACTGCGACCGCTTACGTGGCAAGCAGTGATTGAGTCGATAGTCTGAGCTGAGGAGATTCCTCTAATCCTTCTCCCATCGCCATCCCGTTAGAAAGCATCTTACTCGTATTTCTGCCCTTTGTCACATCACATCACGCGGTGTCATGCTTCAACCCCCCCCCCCCCCCCCCCCCCCTTCTGGTGTCTGTAGATGTTAATTTCCCCCTTGGGGGATCAGTAAAGTATCTTAAAGCCTCTTATAGATTGTGAGGGCGCATCAAAGTAGAGCCTGTGCAAACTCTTCCTCACCGCGCTGTGCATGTCGGTCAATATTGTGTGGCCATGAATAGGCTGAAAGCATGAATGTAAATCCCCAGGATGTATATATATAGAAGTCTAATTTGGGAGGAAGGGCCCTGGGAACATGCTGATGCTGACAGTGTGGTCCCTGTGTCTGTGCCCCAGGTGTGGCCACTGCCAGAGGCTCCAGCCTGCATGGAACGAGTTGGCCGACAAGTACAACAGCATGGAGAGCCCTCCTGTCTACGTGGTGAAGGTGGACTGCGTCCAGGACACCAAGTTCTGCTCCAAGGACCACGGAGTCAGGGGCTACCCCACGTGAGTGGTTTTTACTCATTCATTTCCCATTTGTTTTCGCACCGTGAACAGGAGTGTAAGAAGTGCTTGTCTTCGACTTGTCTCGCAAACCTTTTTGTATTTTATTGGGGGGTTTTCATTGCCGGTTAAATACTGGTTGCATGTGTGCCTGCTTTTGCCCTTTTACCAAAAAGTCTGCCAGGAAACAACAACAAAAAACAGGAAAAGCTGGTTATTACAGTCTGTCACTGATTGACAGACAGACTGCAGTAACACATTCACGTGCAGTCAGTGGGAACTTCAACCTGCACAATAAACGCCCGTCTTAAACATCCAGGACAACTTGCCGTAAATGTGCAAACTCGGCATTCTGTAGACGACGATTAAGCACTTTTTTTAAACCTCCAGAAAAGCATGGAATATCTTCCTGACTGCTTCGGGCTTGGCAGGCTCTATCTGAAGCGACTTGAAGGGAATCATTTAAGAAAAGTGTGATTAAGAAGCAGGTGAGGGGCTGGAGGATGCCGACAGGTCGACCGGCTGGTTCTGGCCCCCCTCGGCTCTCCCCGGTGTTCACGGTCCGTCTTGTTTCTAACCCTCCTCACCCTCCGCGGGGTGCCTGTCTCTGTGCCCTCCAGCCTGAAGCTCTTCAGGCCGGAGCAGGAGTCGGTGAAGTACCAAGGCCCGCGGGACCTTCAGTCTCTGGAGACATGGCTGCTCAAGACCCTGCAGGAGGATCCTGAGGTGAGGGCCCCCGCAATCAGTCCTGCCGGGAGTGTATCAGGAGTCTGGGGGGGGGGGTTGTCTTTGACCTGACCATGTTGGTTTGTGGTTCTCCCTCCCCTTTTGTTCTCCAGGAACCGGAGAGCGAGCCAGAACCTCCCGCGGCCCCGGAGCCCAAGCAGGGCTTGTATGAGCTCACCGTCGGCAACTTCAAAGCCCACGTTGCCAAAGGTACCGGGGACCCCGGGGGTGGGCGGCTTTTCCCTGAAAGGCGGGAGATGAGTCATTTCGGCAGCAGTGCATGATGGGAAGTCCATTCTTAACGGGCCCGTCATCAAACGCCCAAGGTCTAATCTAGTGCTAGTTTCGAGTCATTTGAATGTCACCCTTTCGCCAATGTGTCACATCTACTTCGAAATAGATGTGACTCATTGGTGAAATGCTTCAATGATTCAATGTCCGATTCGTACAAAAAAAGTGCTGTTCCTCAGTGCCGGTCCTTCGCAGCTGCTTCACTCTACAAGCACTTAACATTTTCATAAAACAACGTTTTAAGAAGGCGGTAAGGAGACCCTAAGAGGCAATGGAAATGCCTCGCTCCCTCCTGTACTTCACGTTTCCTGACGGGTGTTGTATTTGCCTTGGGCGTCGGAGCCCAGGCTGCAGCCCACCACTCCGGGCCGAACCCAGCCCTCCCTGTTACACCCACACCCCCCCCCCCCCCCCCCCTTAGCTTTCATTTTTCAGACAAACACTCCTCAAATAAACACGGGCCACGATAATTGTCTTGTTGAAATTACGGCACTTAGCGCCTGTCACCGTCAAATGTTTTTGCTTCAGCAGAAAAATAAATGGTTGGTTGTTTGGAGTCGAAGCACGACAGGATATGACATCGCCGTTATTATTTGTTTAAAGCCCTGGCGGCGCGGCTGGTGAGCGCGGCGTAATGGCTAGCGTATGGCGGCCGCGCGGCGCCACGCGTTCTCGCGGCCGCGCTGCAGGCCGGCCTCACCGGGGGGGCTCCCGGTGGAAGACCACCACCACCACCACAGCTCAGGGACCTGTACTGTGTGAAGGGACTAGGTGGTGGATTTCCATCATGCTTAAATCCCTTTAACTGGCCAATATACGAACAGGTTGACTTAAAATTAACGTTAAAAAAATAATAAGTTTTCCTCGATTTATATGTCGTATATTTGAGCAACTCGGGCTGCAGTTCACTTATTGGCCAAAGGGGGCAGTAATGAGATTTTTCGGAATAATCTACGGCTAACCTCTCTGACCTGCTGGCTTGTGGTGTCCCCTCTCCCGCAGGCGCCCACTTTGTCAAGTTCTTCGCCCCGTGGTGTGGCCACTGCAAAGCCATGGCGCCCACCTGGGAGCAGCTGGCCACCAGCTTCGAGCATTCTGACGACGTCAAGATCGGCAAGGTGGGGCTGTAGGGCATCGCCACGCCGGCCTCCATTTTGGAAGCATGGGAATGTCGGTTGCTATGTTGATGATGATGTATCTAACGCGAGGTGTGTCGTAACCGCGTTCACGTTGGCCTCGGTTATAAGATTTCTCAGTTGCTGCAACTCTCTGGAGTCCTTTCAATACCGAACAAAAAAAAGAAAAAAAAACTGGCATGCCAAGAACACACCGCAAGTCATTAAAATCATTTGCACATGGCCGTTCTCTCACTGCACACACAGAATATAGCACACAGTGCAAGAAGCTGCCTGAGACGGCTTCGGGCAAAAACAAACGCACTTAAACCAAACCAAACTGAGAACAAAGCGACGTTCTAAGTGACTGCCAGGAGAACCGCCGCTCTTCAAACATCAGTCAAAGTTCTCCCATCCGGCGGCGAGTCCCGGGGTCCGTCCGTCCCCCTGGTCCTGACGCTGCGGTTCCCCTCTGTGTTCCCCGCCAGGTGGACTGCACGCAGCACTACGAGGTGTGCTCGGAGAACGCGGTGCGGGGGTACCCCACCCTGCTGTTCTTCAACAACGGCCAGAAGGTACGTCCCGGTTCCTTCACGCCCCCCCTGAGTGCATCCTCTCCTCCTCAGTCATGTCTTGCATGCTCATATTCAGCAGATGTAGAAACGGCAGGGCAGCGACCACACAGAGGCCCGTTTGCATGTCGATGCCTCGAGGTGACCGCGCCCCCCCCCCCCCCCCTTCCGGCTCCAGACGGAGCAGTACAGGGGAAAGCGTGACCTGGACTCCTTCAAGGACTTCGTGGACAACCAGGTGAAGGCTGCGGCCGAGCAGCCCCCGCCCCCCGCCGACGCAGCTGCAGACGCGGACGCAGACCCCTCGGAGAAAGAGCTGCCAGCTGACCCACCGGCCAAGGAGGAGGAGGTGGAGGTACGCGTGTGTGTGTGTGTGCATGTGCGTGCGTGTGTGTGTGTGTGTGTGCGCGCGCGCTGCTGGCGGTACCCGACTAATGGGCCACAGACCCGTGAAGTCACACGGCTCGGGAGAGAGAGAAAAAAAAGAGGCCCAGCCGCGGCATCCCAATCACGCAGCCCGCCGCGTTCATTAAGTACACTTAATGGCGCTGACCTTTTTTATTTGAATTGTTCCTGCATGTTTTGGGGCCCGCGCCCCGGGACCAACACTGAGCACATGGCCGTCGCCGTCACCTGGTCGGCGTTAGCCCGGCCCGCCGCACCCGGCAACCCGCGCCGGCCGGCCGCATAGCCGGAGTGGGCGCAGCCCGCAATTAGGGCTAAGCCGGCTATTTCCTGCGCACTAGACGCCAGGATCTCAGATGGGCAGTCTAAAGCCCGGGGGCCGGTGACATCATCGCTCGGAGCGCCCCCCGAAACACACTGCAGAGATGAGGTGTGACAGCGGGGGGAAGGCCCGCGGCGCGGCCTACCGCACACGCAGTTCCACAGCGTGTGCGTGTGCGTCTGTGTGTGTGTGTGTGTGTGTGTGGTGGTCCTAACATGGCTCTCCTCTCCTCAACAGTCCAGCGTGCTGGTCCTGACCGAGAGCAACTTTGACGAGACGGTAGCCAAGGGCCTGTCCTTCATCAAGTTCTACGCGCCGTGGTGAGAGCGACATTTTATTTATTACGAGTGTGTTGACAGGCGCGTGATGTCGGCCTGGGGCCCGAAACGGTCCTCCACATGGAAAGCGACGTCAGCGAAATAAAGGACAAACAAGCTCCTCGAGTTAAAAATATTTGTGACAATATTTGCATTAAAATGTTGCCTTTTCACGGTCGACACTGTCCACATTGTTGTGATGGTTCAGCCGTACGAATGTCAACAGCCTGCCGAGTTTCCTCAGGATCCAAGCGGCTCCTGTTAGCTCAAGTTAGCCTGAAAATAACCGTACAGAATTAAGTTGCGAATAAAGTTTTGTTCCTCAACTGCATCGGGGGAAACGTTGGGAACGAATGGAAATGCCGCCTGGAGTGTAGAACTAGGCACAGCTCAGCCCCTGGGTGAAACTGGAGTCCATCTCAATTCTCCAGGAGGACCTTTCGAAATGAATTTTGCTCCTTAAAATTTGCATCGACATCATTTTTCTTTACATCAGAAAAGCCCGCGCCACTCCCAAGACTTCCCTTTTGTAAAACCCCTCCTTCAGAACCTAATCCAAGCTGGACCGCGTCTCTTTTTCCCCCCTCGCTCTGTTCTCCAGGTGCGGCCACTGCAAGAACCTGGCGCCCACGTGGGAGGACCTGTCCAAGAAGGAGTTCCCCGGCCTCACGGACGTCAAGGTGGCCAAGGTGGACTGCACCGTGGAGCGCACCCTCTGCAACCGGCTCTCTGTGAGTGGACCGGGCTCGGCGCCGGCCGGGCCGCCAGGGCGCGGATTAATGCTGAGCGTGTCCTGTAATGCGCTGTCACGCATGCACGCACAGCACGCACGCATGCATGCACGCACACACACACACACACACAGGCACGCACACACACACAGGCACGCACACACACACAGGCACACACACACACGTGCGCTGGTGGGGCTGAGTCAGCCGGGCCCGGTTCCTCCTGATGAAGTGCAGTCACAGCGGGCGGTCGTTAGGCCCAGTTAGTGGGCCGGGCCCCGGGTCGTAAAACAGGGTGGCCTCCTCCTCGCCCTGGAACGGGGCGGTTCTGGTCAGTAGGACGCCGGGCCCTTTCTAAGTGGTTGGAAACGTCCCCTTTTTGTGGTAAAGTTGCGTGACATGTTTACCCAGACAGGTGTTGAGGGAGGGGGGGGCTGTGATGTCACCGGCCTATAAACGAAGCCAGTTTGTTTGATTTTTTTGACGTGTCGGCCTGTTTTCTGCGTTTTCAAATCGTTTTCATGTATTTTTATTTAACTAGTCTTGTGACAACCAGCCCAGGACACTCTGGTTCTGACACGTTTTTTCCGATAGCCTTTTCAAACGGGCTTATCTGGACTCAGGTGACGAGTCGCAAGAAATGCCGGTAATAAAATCAGTGGTTTGCCTCATTGTGGCGCCGTGGGGAGATCTCCCATAGCGCAGCACGGGGGCTGTTCTGGTGAATCATTCAGCCAGGTGATGTGTGTGTGTACTTGGGTGTTGTATTCACGAGGCGTTGTGCTACTCTACAGTGATATAGAAGTGCCTTGAAAGATGCTTTTTTTTAACAAAGCCCTATTGAACTTTTTAACATGGCATTTGAACGATGAAATGTGGACACTAGTGTTTTGTTTGGACTCGAGCAACGGTACAAAGTCTCTGGATTCTCCACCGTGGAGCTGTTATTATATTTTGTATTATAAAAGCAGGTGTCTGCAGAGTCCCCACAGGGCTGTAGAACACACATCCTTCCTCGTTTATTGAGCTGTTTTTAACGTCTGAAGACCACGTCTTCCGAGAGGTTCCGTGCATCAGAAGAGCCACGTTCTGCTGCTGTGTAGAGGAACGGTTCTGCTGCAAGTGATGGAACCTCAAATCTGTTTCCAGCACATCACAAACGTTGGTACCGTTGATTGGACCCATGGGTCCGGGGCTCTGAACAGCACCGATACTTCTACGGACCGTTGGTGGTCCCGATGTCCCATCTTGGGGATTTTTGTTGATTTGATTTATTCACATACACATGATAACTAGACATTATAGACAGTAATGTAATGTCCATGCATGTGAACTGGGCCCCAAAGAAGCTACCTAATGCTAGGGGGCCATGACAGACACAAACAGGGGGTGTGACCTACATATACAGTACATACATACATGTCTACTACTAGTGGTACTGTAGTGGGATCCCATGGGTTTGAATGTAACTTACAAACTGAAGATAGTGACACTGTGTGTGTGTGTGTGTGTGTGTGTGTGTGTGTGTGTGTGTGTGTGTGTGTGTGTGTGTGTGTCCGTGTCCGTGTCCGTCCCCAGGTGCGGGGCTACCCCACCCTGATGATGTTCAGGGCTGGCCAGCAGGGGGACGAGCACCACGGTGGGCGGGACCTGGAGAGCCTGCACTCCTTCGTCATGAAGCAGGCCCGAGACGAGCTTTAGAGCGGCCCAATCAGCACTGGCGGTTCACCACTTTTGCCCCCCACCCCCTCCGCACTGCACCTCTGGACCCCGGGGGTCCGGGTCGACCCCCCCCTCCTGAATCACTGCACCCCCCAGTGGAGCGCTCGGACTTCTACAAACTTTGAGTTTCTGGGTTTATTTGTTCCACCACTGGGATGGAGTGCAGTTCTGATTAAGTTGTATGTTTTTTTTAAGCGGGTCTTTGTGTCACTGCTCTCGTTTTGAAGGAATCAGTGTTGGCCGGCAAGTTATGCAACTCGTTTTCCTTTTTTTTTTTTTAAGCACCACTTTGCAGGCACTATTAAATCAACGGTAACTTCAAACTGGTGATTAAAGAGGAGAACTTGGTCTGGGACAGTGGGCACGCTTCACCCCCTCTGTCTTGCCTACGTGGAAAAAAAAAATGATGAGTGATGTTTCTGAAAACCTTTTTTTTATATTAAAGAGTCATTTTTCTACAAAGCGACTTATCAAAGAGCCATTCTTGTAAACTCTGTAAAGCTGACGATGTGACCCATGCACCCTGCTGCGTGTCGAGTTTGTACGGGACTTTTAAAATCCGCAGCAGTGCGGCTCTAGTTTACGTGACTCTCAGGGAAATGCAAAAAGAGGATGAAGCTTTTCTTTTTTTTTCTCCCCCCCCCTTATCGCTTCAGTGGTCGTGTAACGGTTGTGTTGTCATATGCAGAGCTGACATTTGCATTGTGCTTTCAGTTCGCTTTAACCCAAGCTATCGCTTCCCTCGCTGATCTCAGACTCTGCAATGATATGACGTATGTGTGTGTGAGCGGTTCTCTTTGGTAATTACGATGTTAAAACCCGAAAAGGGTGAATGCTCTTACACTTTCAAACGACTTTAGTTTTGATTCTGTGGTACTGTGGCCCTCCAGCCCACAACTGTATGTGTTCCCTGTGAGGTTCAGGTGGGTTTCTAGAGGGGAGTTTGAGTCCAGGTGCATTGTGTCACCCTCTAACTGTGAAGAGGAATGTTTGGGATGTGATTTTATAAAAAGACACAGCGTGTGGGCTTCATGATGTCTTAATTGACGTCGTAGCAGCAACTTCTGTGTGGTTTTAAAAAGGCCTCCATATGTATTATGCAAAAAAGACATTTTGATCACTTTTGTTACTCTTGTATCACCCCTTCTCCTGTTTATGTTAAAATTCAACATTTCATTACGGCATGTGTTCGTTTTGTGTGTCTGCCCTGAGATTTCTGATGCTGTGTTGTTTGTCGACCGATCCACACTAAAGTTCAGACATCGAAGGACGTGAAACCAAAGTTTTCATTCAACAAAGATCTCCCTGTGGCCACTGGTGGCGCTTTGGCACACTTAGAACTTTGAATGGTAATGTGCACATATGGTGGACACTGATGCACAATGTCTCAACAATATCTAAGTGATGTTACATGTAAGCAAGCCAGACAATCAGCTATCAGTAATAATGAGACAGGCAATAGCTAGATTTTGTGGACATCTACTTTTGCAATGTAGGCCTACCCAGACTTGAGTTGAGATCAATCAACCAATTGGGGGCTGCTATAGCAACAATTCATAGTACTAGTATGTCTTCAACACAAATACTAGGTCCAGTTTATCAAGTCATTGTGATTGAGTTAGGTACATAAACTAGTGGACATCAGGTGACATGACAGTTTAAGCCCTGTATGACGACAACCGATTTAAAAACCGAGTTATAAACAACTTTCATACCCATCAGGTCCAGTCAGCATGTCTGTGACCTGCTCCTGAGGTTGAGCTGTGGGCCGCTGGCTGGTGTTGAGGGTTCTGTCAGTCCATGTGATTTAAGTGTAGGCTGTCCGCAGGCGTGGACCCCACCCTCGCCAGTTGGCAGCTATATTATCATATATCATTTGAGTAGTCTTCTCCTCCTTGCAATAATGGCATGTGTCTGTATGTCTGTCTGTCTGTCAGCATACCCCTACGAGAGAGACTGGTTCAGGAGCGTATTGGACAGAAGAGTGGCATAGATCCCATAATATTTATTATTATGGGATGTATGCTTATGATGTCACCTTCTCTGCTTAGTCAAGGCCTTATTTCCATAACCTTGTGGCTAGAATACTAAACTATATATATGTATTATTCATCTAGATATATAAATATATATTACAGTAGGTGAGTGAATGGGATTGTGGGTAATCTGAGAGTGACAACTGCCAGCAGCATCAGTGTACATCATTACATCAGTGTGTATATTTAGGCACGTTCCTTCTGGAATCTTTCTGGGGACTTTATCTGATTGGTTCTGAGGCTCTGATTGGGGCAGGGCGTTAGACCTGGGGTTCTGATTGGTTCAGCTTATTGCCATTGTAGTGTGTGTACGGTCGGTTAACCAGCAGCAGAACCATTCTATTCTCATTGGCTCTCCACTTCTGTACAGTATTTTTATAATAAATGCATGACGATGATGGCTGCTTATACTTGGCAATGCGATTCACGTGACATT
>JAXIVH010000009.1:440614-443114 GCA_036785325.1 Urophycis tenuis
CATTCAATGTCATTATGAGTGTTTGGTGTGTCGTGGACATTCTTGCTCATAAAGTGTGTTACGGTAATTCGTTAAGCACTGCGTCTCCTTCTGTAGGCGAGGAGACGAAAGCATGCGAGGCCATGCGCAAAACTACAGAGAAGAGGCTGTCTCAACTGGAATACCAGTTGAGAGTAAGCTGTTAAGTTGGACTGTGTAATTACACTTAAAGTGTAAACAGGACGTTTGCTTTAGGAAATAAGAGCAAACCAAAGCTGACAATATGAGGACAATAAATAAGACTTCTGGTAAGAAGGAAGTCTTATTTATTGTCTTCATATTGTGTGTATTGTGGCTCAAGCAGATGCATGTGATGAGCTAGGAAGCCATTAAAAAGAAATAAAGGACACAGCGAAGGCTAGTCTGAGGCTGACCGCTTTTGATCCCTTCCAACGGTCCGCAGCATCAAAGCATACCGACGGATGCTTGATGTCTGTTTCCTGGTGTATTTACCCAGAATCCTCCAGTGTTCTGCAGGGTTCACCAGGTTTTCATAAATAACTGATAATGCCGCAGCAGGTAGTAGGCCTAAGGTCTACAGAGTGTGTATGTTCTATATGCGAGTGATGCGAGTGAAGCTTCATGATCCAAGATGGACTATAAGACCTTCTGGAGCGGGCTCCCAGGTCACATCAGGGCCTCCCTGTCGCTGCACTGTGTTTTAATGATGTTCACCCGACCACAACATGGTGTTTAGGGAGGAAAACAACCCTCCCAGAGAAGATCTCCAGCGTAAACAAGCGGGTTCCTATCAAAGCCTCGGAGGCCTGGAACCAACAGGGTCCTCCACAACAGGGCCTGCTGTTCAGACCCTCCTCGCTGTGCGCTCCACACAGACAGACACTGCCCCCGTCCAGCCAGCCCTGCATCCAGCCAGCCAGCTCTCCGTCTCCCCAGGAGTGAGTGATGCTGTATTGGAACCATATGCCCTGCCGAATTCCTACCGGATCCACCCGGCCTCGTCCCATCCCCCCAACCCGGACAACAAGGCCGTCCCAAAAGACTGGGGGTGGGTGGTGGTGGTGGTGGTGGTGGTGCTGGTGGTGGTGGGAGGCTGGAGGGGGATCAGGAGGCCGGGATCAGAAGGGGTGGAGGATGGGTCGGTTGGCGGGTGGGTGGGCTTCCTGTTTCGGGTCTAAATATTTACACTGTCCGTCATCCCGGCGGGCAGAGCGGCCGGTCTTGATGTTTTGGGTTATGTAAAGTCCAATCCTCCTGGACGCACACTTCACAGAGCCTCCCTGGTCGGGGGGCCGCTCCCACAGAAAGGTTTTCACAGGGATTACAAACACCGCTGAGAGAGAGAGACCCCCTCCCTCTGAACCTTAACCCCCCCCTGGACGAGTGCAGCGCCGGCCGCCGCCGGGCCGGGGTGGGGGTCAACGTATCCACGCTTAAATGTGCCCGAGGGAACGAACCGTGGTCCCGCCTCGTCCATCAGGCTGTCCCCTCCGGGTCCTGATGGTGGGACACCCGTTAAGAACACGCTGGCCTCCGAATCCTGCCGGGCCGCTTCTACCGCCTCACTCACGAGCACTGGCCTCTGGTGGAGGTGGACCCCACGGCCCCGGAGCCCCGCGGCCCCGCAGCCCCGCGGGGGGCTCAGTGGGACCGAAACAAAAGCAACCACATCGACGGGGGAACTGCGGTCTTGGTTCTGGGAAACGCCGCGGCGGTTCCAAACCCGGTTTCCCCGTGATGGGTCTTCTCAGGGATCCACTGGACAGAACCGCCGCTGCCAGAACCCACCATGCGTTGGACCCAAAACCGTCCTCTGCAAACAACCCGACCCAAAGTCTTTGTTCTCCGTTTGGTCTCCCCCCCCCTCCCCCCTCCCCCCGCCACAGCTTTCATCTCCGGCGGGGACCTGAGCAAAAAATCCAGCAGGATTTGAACCTGCAACCCCACCCCCCCCCCCATCCCTCGCGCACAAAAACCCGAGGTGCGCAGCAGTCGGGCCCGAGCACACAACGTCCGAAACCGCGGAAGGAGAGAAGAAAAAAGAAGGGAGCCGACAAAACTACAAATGTCAGCAGAACCTGTTTTTTTTTTTTCCCCTGACAAAGCGCAAAGACAAACTCACAAGGCTGTTGTCCCACAAGTGGCCTGGAGTAAAGCAAACGGGTGCTATAGCCATTAAATGGAAGCAACAGCGAGCGAGAGAGCGAGGTAAATCACTTATCTGCCTCTGTAAACTTAGCAACTCCCCTTCTCTGATCCCGGCGTCTTATCCAGCCAAACACAGCTGTACTGTATATATCGCATACCCAGAGACCCTCTCTCTCTCTCTCTCTCTCTCCCTCCCTCCCCCTTTATCTCCCCCTCTCTCTCTGACATAGCATAATCTTGCTATGGACCTGTACGGCCTAGCGGTTAGCATTTTGCCTCGGCTGTCATATTAACTGAGGATCAGTCGGTTGTTAGCGTTAGCCTAGCAATGGCTGATGGCTACACAAAGACG
>JAXIVH010000009.1:445614-450941 GCA_036785325.1 Urophycis tenuis
CAGCCAGCCCTCCTCAGCCGCCCACAGCTGGCGAGACTCCAGCAGGAACAGGTCTGCCTCTCTGGGGGGGGGGGGGGGGAGAGAGGGGGGGAGAGGGGGGGGAGGAGGGGGGGAGGAGGGGGGGGAGAGGGGGGGAGGCACATGTGTGATGAGAAGGGCTGTATTGTAATCAGCGAGGCGGTTTTCCTTTTGGGGACGTTTGATGATTTGATTGATGACGCCGGTGAGATAAGCTCTAAGGATTGTTGTAGCTGCACTGTGATATCAATGACAGTGACTGATTTTCTTTTGGATTTCATTCAAACGCAGTGATGACATCAGATAAATCTACGTATTAATTAAGGAAATTTTAATTTAGGATATTTTCTGTTACGACAAAACCGACAAAAGTAAAAAGTAAACACAGGCTGACATGACAGCTGCTGCTCTCCGTAGCCCAGGAGTCTGCATCAGTTGAGGACACAACAGTGACGGGACAGACACAGACAGACAGACAGACACACAGACAGACACACAGACAGACACAGACAGACAGACAGACAGCAGTACAGCGTTCCTGATTGGGATTCCTCTGAAGGCATCGACCATATGGTTCACCTCGGCGAGGACGCACCAACGGGGGGAGAGGAAGGAAGCAGGGCTCTGGGTACTAAGTCAGAAAACATGCTAACATCGTTGACGTCGCGGCGCGCGAGGGAAGCTAGCCTTCCAGCGCTCGTTTGTTTATCTCTCAGGTCCTGCTCGCCTCTAACTAGGCAGTTCTAAATGAGACGCCTCTTTTTCAGGAGCCAGAGAACAAAAACAGCCCCACACACCCAAGGGGGGAACGAGCAGTACAGCAGCCCTGGCCCTCGCCGGACCAGGAAAGCCAACAAAACCAAACCCCCAGAACAACCCGAAAAGGCTGACTGATAAGAGGGCCCCGCTGTCCGTCCCTCCCATTACGTTGTGGTAATGACACCCCAGCCATTACTCCGGGTAATGACACTGCCAGCCAATCGACAGCCTCCAACATCAAAGCCTGGCAATCACCCAGGTGTTCCCGGAATGTCCCCCAGTGGGCCGGGGGAGTGGGGGGGGTCTTCTCCTTATTGGCTCATTAATTAGTGCGTTTGAAATGCGCGTCCAATCGCAACACGGAAAGAGTCGCGCCGAAGAAGATGAAGAGCAGAGAGGAAGATGAAAGGTAAAGGCTGAAAGTAGCCGCGTCTCTGTGAGCGGGTTCACCAGGTTGACCGTGTGTTTGTCGTACAGGTTTGTGGAGTGAGACCCAAGCTGGAGTCGTTGTGGAAGGTATTGTTTTACACGAGCGTAAGACAGATGCACTTCTTTTCACTCGGCAATAACTAACAGTAAAGCAATGAGCGTTCACAGGGGCTCCGCTCAGGACTGCCTGCGGTGTTCTGGCTCTTTAAACGCTCCCCGCTAAACCTAACTAATGGAGTGACTGCTAAATGAACTGGAGTAATAGGGTCAAGGGTCCCTATTTTGTTGCAATAAATATCTTTTATGGGTCTTGTCAACGCTGCCTGTCTACATCAATCCCTCATTGTGAAATTTAATAATTGCTGGAAATGAACTGTGTGCAACAACTGTGTTTTTTGTGAAGGGCTTGTGGACTAATGTATTTACTTTATTTATCCAGGTAGAACAGTGAGATTGCAAATTTATTTTGCAAAATAGATTTGAAATGTTGTTTGTGAGGGTGACCTGAAGGCCAAATGTGGCAAAATATATATTTCTAAATATACTGTATATTGCCATATATATTTTTTATTTATGGATTTATTTTTTGATAACTTTGAACTTTGAAGCAATGCTACACAAAGAATGGTAGAAAATACATAATCTGTGAATACAAAATCAAAGATAATGGTGAGGGGAAGCCAAGCACACCCTCAGCATGAAGACATGATGAAGACACGATGAAGACACGATGAAGACACGATGAAGACACGATGAAGACAGCATCATTCCAATTGCTGCTTTTAACTCCATTGTCCTGCAGAAGAATGTCCCAGAGCACCCTGTCTTTTCCCTCTCTCGCACGCACACACACACACACACACACGCATACACACAGTCTCACACACACACACATGGCCACACAAACACACACACACACACACACACAAACATGCACACACACACAAACATGCACACACACACACGCGCATGCACACACACACACACAGGCACACATACACACACACACGCAGTCAAACACACACACACGCGCGTGAACACACACACACGCATGCAGTCGCACACACAAACACATGCAGAAACACACACACACACACACAGTCACACACACACACACACACACACTCACACACACACACACACACACATTTTCAGCAGGGTAATCGGGCCACATTCCAGGCCTGCTTCTGCAGAAACGTGCGCTGACCGAAGGAGAAGTACAAAGGCTCAGCGCTCTATCATTACAGCTCACAGTGCAACGGGGAGGCCGGCTCTTCTGGGGGCGAGGCGGGGTACCAGAGAGTTAATAGGCCCCCTGCTGACGTGAGATTGGGGGGAGGGAGGGGGGGGAGAGAAGGGACAGGTCGTCCTGTTTTTTGTTCCCACGCGCGGCGTGAGGAGAGGGGGGGGGGGGGCAGTGGGGAGACCGTTCTGTGACCGAGCAGATGAACACTCTGAACACGGAGCTCTTCCTGCTCCATGAACCCCGGGAGAGAAAGAGAGTAGAGAACGGCTCGTTCTCTACTCTCACTGACGACCAGAAGGCTTTATTAACATTATACACATAACAGCTATAACCAGAAGTATTTGTTAAGATTAGACAGACAGACAGACAGACAGACATACTTTAATAATCCCTGAGGGAAATTGCATAAGATTATGCACAAAACAGCTACAGTGTATAACCAAAAGTCTTTATTAAGATTATACACATAACAGCTCTAACCAAAAGTATCAAAGGCTATACCCATAACAGCAAGATATCTGAGGCTGAAGGCTTTTTCATCTGAGCTGGTCATTTCTTCACTTTTTAAAATTCATTTTTATTGAATTATGTGTTTTTCTAACTAATATTACCACTGTTAATTATTAAAAATTTCTTTTTGGGTTCCCACATTGAGCTGTAAATGAGCCGAGCCTCAGAATGAATCTCTTGAACTCATATCTCCATATGTCCTGCTGTGTATCTCTGCTCCTTGCAGAACGCTCTTGGTAGCTGTAGCTGGTTCCATTGGTCAGGGCTGACAAAACATCTCTGGGGCCGATCTCATTGGATGTTTATCTACCCCTGGGGCCACTATGTAAATGTTTGGCAAGTGTTAGGCTGCTCTGTCGGTGGCGGTGGGAGGATTTTGATGCTATTTCTGTAAGCCTGCGTGGTTTTTTGCGTGATTCTGCATTGTAAACATGGCCAGCACTGAGTATCCTTCCCTCTGTTTAGCTAACGCATGAGAGGGGGAAGGGGGAGGAGAGGGAGAGGGGGAGAGAGAGAGAGAGAGAGAGAGAGAGAGAGAGAGAGAGAGAGAGAGAGAGAGAGAGAGAGAGAGAGAGAGAGAGAGAGAGAGAGAGAGAGAGAGATGTGTTTGTGTGAAAATAAGCACTGTACATTACGTAACAGAAAAGAGGGAGAGATGGTGGAATGTCTCATTGTGAAACCCTCCCTTGAAATTCCATCAAACACCAAGTGCACACCTATGGGTGGCCTCTTGTCCATCTCTCAATAATATGTGAATATATGGATTCACACTTTGGTGTGTGTGTGTGTGTGGGTGGGTGTTGCTTTGTAACAGATGTGGTACTGTGTGTGTGTGCCTGTGTGCGTGCCTGTGTGCATGCATGTGTGTGTGTGTGTGTGTGTGTGTGTGTGTGTGTGTGTGTGTGTGTGTGTGTGTGTGTGTGTGTGTGTGTGTGTGTGTGTGCTTGCGTGCGTGTGTGTGTGTGTGTGTGTATGTGTCTGTGTTTGTGTATGTGTGTGTATGTGTGTGTCTGTGCATGCCTGTGTGTGTGTGTGTGTGTGTGTGTGTGTGTGTGTGTGTGTGTGTGTGTGTGTGTGTGTGTGTGTGTGCTTGCGTGCGTGCATGTGTGTGTGCCTGTGTGTGTGTGTGTGTGTGTGTGCGTGTGTGTGTGTGTGTTGTGTGTGTGTGTGTGTGTGTGTGTGCCTGTGTGTGTGTGTACCTGTCGGGGTACTCCTTGACCACCTGGTACACCTTGAGGAGGAAGGTGTCGTTGCGCGAGGCGCGGCTCACACACTCCTTGTACAGACGGAACTCTGCGGCCGTCACCGTCTCCCCGCTCCCGGGATCTGGGTCAGGTTGAACCGGAACTCCTTGTGGTGCCGGCGCTGGCCCGGGAGCTCGCGGTCGTACTCCACTGCGGACAGACAGACACACAGACACACAGACACACAGACACACAAACACAGTTTAGAAGCAAGACTTTCAAAATGGCCGACAGACTCGGTGGAGAAAGCAGAACAAGCCCAGAGAGGAGTAAATAAAAACCTATGTGAATGTATGGTTATTGGACATCTTTGAGTAATTCAAGTACAGATACAGTCAGTCATATTTCTCCATGACCATTGAAGAACAGACGAGAGGGCAAGGAAAAAATAGCCAACTTTAGATAACTGAGACATAACTTAGACATATAAATGTACCAACCAATCCGCCATCACTCATTCACATATAGCATAATAACGAAGGATGAGTGTGTGATGGCTCTATTTAAAGAGACCATAAGCAAAAAATGCCATCGTCTTGTCCATTGGACAGTCCTTTGTCTGTGTGTAAGATTGTATCCGCAGAAGGAACGAGGACGCATGATAAATATTGAGTCAATGGGGACCCCACAAAAACTTATCAGGACTCAGGAACATCTGCTCTGTGAGAAGGTCCTTTGCGGAAGGTTCTGACAACGAGCACCATCCCGGTTCAGGAGAATGACCCACCTTTGCCCCGGCGTGTAGCCACAGGCACACGGGTCAGGCCGTGACAAGGAAAGCGCAGTAAAACGGACAAGCGTGTGAGGTCTGTGTGAGCCTCTGCTCAGCGATGGAGCACATTGAGACGGCTTCCAAACCAGAAACATCTTTCCCAGCGTCCTTTGCAGGTCCACATGACCCGAGCGCAAAACATATTTATTTTCATGTCAAAATCCCCGCCGGTTACATTTCAAACGAAAATAAATCCACAGAAAAGTATATTTCTTAATAACAACCTGAATAAATACCCAGATCACTGTTGTTTTGGGTTTACAATCACAAGCCCCCGGCGTGCTCTGGAGAAGACGCCCGTCCTGTGATTCTGCATGATTTGTCTTCTCTGTAGGTCTCCACGGATTTC
>JAXIVH010000009.1:451141-458641 GCA_036785325.1 Urophycis tenuis
TGATAAGATAATCGATAAGGTATCAAGGTATCAAACTTCCAAGAGAGTGACGGAGGAGTTACCCCCTGGAGCCCCCCTGCAGTCTGTTTTTCGTCGCATTGCACTTGTAAAGAGAGATTTTTAGGGTCCATTTACACAGCCCCAGGGCACGGTCCGCTAAAGTGGTCTGAGCCAAGACATGAATTACTAATGTAGGTTCCAGTCAATCAGGGACTTTTTTAGGAATCTTCATAATCAATTAAAATGAAAAACATCTGTGGAATGTCATCGCCGTTATAAAAAAAAATAGGGATCTTCACGTCTCATTCTAACCTAATGGACTTCATTTAATTTTGAAGTTCGTCCACTTGATCTTCAATCAAACCAACAAACGGTTTCATGTTTCCATTGCCATAACACCGCGGCGCCGGCGTGCGTATGGATGGGAGCTGCTTGAAATTGGGTCCAGAAACGATCTTCTGCGTACATCTGGATCCTTAAAAAGGCCCCGAGGTCTGACTTTGTAGATTATTGCAAACTTCAAATTAGTCCATAAATGTGTATAAACAGGCGTGTGTGTGTGTGTTTTCAGTGGAAGGGTGGGGGTGACGGAGGTGTGTTGTGGGTACACACAGTAGGCCTACAGCAGGCTCTGTGGGGGACCGGCGTAATGTAAGCCAATAAACCAAGCATAAGATCAGAGCGCCTACAAGCGAGGCGATGCGGTCGGGTACAAATACGCGTCGCAGTGCTCGTTTACGACGATGTTTATTTGTGTGTGTTTTTTTTTTAATCAATAAAAGTTGAGTGTCGAGGATATTGCTTGCTTGCTTCCTGAAACCGACCGTCCGTCTCGGTTGTTTTATGTGTTGCCACTGATAGCAACCTGTGGGCAGATGATGTGTTGTAAACGCATTGAGAGGAAATGAACGGGCGGGGATGGCTGCTGAGAACAAATAAGGACAGCGCACTAAACGCGCCCCTTTAAAAGTGGCACATGGCGAGGAGACCGGAGGGAGGTGCAGCTTTCACGCGTGTGTGTTGCTGCTAAATACCCACACACGCTGCGAGTCATTAGCCTGTCATATCTAAATACTCTCCCACACACACACACACACTTTAATACCTCCCCGGAATTCAGGGGGGAAAAAATGTGTTTTTGGCTCTTGCTGACTAAAGCATAAACACAGACGCCTCCCGTCTCGCCCTCTCCCTATCTCCCCCCCTATCACCCCCTGTCTTGTTTTCTCCCAGACCTGCGATAATCTTTTGATCTATGTGTGGGCCGAGCCGCCAGAACCTGTGGTGTCGGACCAAGAGCAAGCAAGACGGTGTTTATGCAAGCGTGTGTTTTGGGGAAGTTAGCAGTCCAGCTGTGTAGACTAAACACGCACACTAAGCGCGTGTGTGTGTGTGTGTGTGTGTGTGTGTGTGTCTGTCTGTCTGTCTGTCTGTCTGTCTGTCTGTCTTGAGCTTTCACAGATATGGCTGACGTTTTGTTCGTGGGAAAAGATTGCTATTTTCAAATGGATATTCAGTGGATGGATCAGACACTCACCTTGTAATACAGTATGAATACATTATGTAAAGTATTAAACACAATGTAACGACACAAGGCAAACGAACTCGACATGTTGCATTTACACAAATGGACTGTAATAGTGCAGGGTTTGGATCTTTTTTAATAAGAGGTTTTAAAATCATAACATGCAGTTTAAATCCCAGTGATTTGAAGATGTTGTGCCATCTCGAAATCTTGTTTTGGAAAGAGGTGGGAGGAGGAGGAGGAGGAGAAAAGATGGAGAGAGAGAGGGAGTTTTCTTTCTTTCCATTCTGTTTTTTTTCGTGGTCTCTCTTCATCGCCTCTCAGTGGTGAAGGTCTGACTTCACGCCCCAGGCATCTGGTGCTGTAATGAAGCCGTTATGGAGATGATGTTCTCTGTGTGTTTATACACACACACACACACACACACACACTCACACACACTCACACACACACACACACACACAGACACACACACACACACACACACACACACACACACACACACACACACTCACACACACGCACGCACGCACACACGCACGCACGCAGCTCGCGCGCGCGTGAACATGGGTAGGTATTTACTGTCAGTGTGACCCCATCCTGGCCCTTCCAACGGTGGTTTTGAAGGAGCAGATAATTATAGCATTGGGATTCTCTTGTGTGTTCTCTCTCTGTTCTCTGTCTTGATTCTCTGTCATCTTCAGTCGTCCTCTGCCTCACAATTAGTGCTGTTTCAATCTCTACTTGATGTGCTCACACTTGCTATCTCTCTCTCTCTCTCTCCTCTCTCTCTCTCTCTCTCTCTCTCTCTCTCTCTCTCTCTCATCTCTCTCTCTCTCTCTCTCTCATGCTTTTCTCTCTTGGTCATTGGTCTCTCTCTCCCCCTCACTCCCTGGTCTCTCTCCCCTGGTTGCTGAGGTATTTGGACAGCTGTTGCTTTCTGTGTGTATTAGAGAGGTTGTGACCCTGACATCTTGTTTAATGTCGGGCCCTCTCAGCTTAATTGATGGCCAGGATAAATATTGTGGGCTGAAATGGTTGACTGTGTGTGTGTGTGTGTGTGTGTGTGTGTGTGTGTGTGTGTGTGTGTGTGCCTGTGCGTGTGCACGCGTGATGGAGAGACAGAGCACCTGTAGTGAATGAATAGTAACATTACATGTGTGTGTGTGTGTTCCCAGGTTACTCCTTGTGTCTGGGTAAATCCTACTTCTTCCGTTTCAACCATCCTGAGGAGGCCAGCAGAATGAAGAGCATGCTGCCACCCAAGAGCCCTGTGTCCCCCCTGGCTTACAGCACAGGTACACTCACCCTCTCACTCACTCACTCACCCTCTCACTCACTCAGTCACTCGCTCACTTCGCTCACTCACTCACTCACCTCTCACTCACTCGCTCACACACTCACTCACTCACTCACTCACTCACTCACTCACTCACCTCTCACTCACTCACTCACTCGCTCACTCACTCGCTCACTCACTCACTCACTCACCCTCTCACTCGCTCACTCACTCACTCACTCACTCACTCACTCTCACTCACTCACTCACTCACTCTCGCTCACTCATTCCATCACTCACTACTCACTCACTCACCCTCTCACATCACTCAACCTCTCACTCACTCACTCACTCACCTCTCTCTCTCGCTCACTCACTCACTCGCTCACCCGCTCACTCACTCACTCACTCACTCAGTCACTCACATCAGTCACTCACTCGCTCACTCACTCACCCTCTCACTCCTCACTCACTCACTCACTCACTCACTCACTCACTCACCCTCTCACTCACCCTCTCACTCACTCACTCACTCACCCTCTCACTCACTCTCTCCTTTTAAAGTTTTTATGTTTCTCCCTTTTCTCTTCCATCTTGCCTCCCCTTTCTCCCCCCTGTACCAGATGGATGGATTTTGGTCAGCTCTATATAGAAATAGAAATAGAAATGTGTGTGTGTGTGTGTGTGTGTGTGTGTGTGTGTGTGTGTGTGTGTGTGTGTGTGTGTGTGTGTATGTGTGTGTGTGTGTCTGCGTGTTGCGTTTCGCACGCCGCCCCAAACCAGCCTAAGCGGCGTGTCGGAATATGGAGTGACGTCAGGCCAATAAATTAGCCTGGTAAACACGCCAGCCTGACGCACTCTGATGCACTCCTGAACCGGCCGAGTGTGAAATGTTCTGGGGGCCCCCCGCCCGTCGCCATGGCGACACAGCTGGATCCCGCTGCGGCGCTGGTGATGCGCTGGATGGCGCAACGCGAGGTGTGTCGAGTGTGGCGGCCCCTATATCACGCTGATCCCTGATGTAGGGCGCCCAGACAGCTGGAATGCGCTGACTTTCTCTCTCCCCCCTCTCTCTCCCCCCCCCTCTCTCTCTCTCTCTCTCTCGCTCTCTCTCTCTCTCTCTCTCTCGCTCTCGCTCTCGCTCTCTCTCTCTCGCTCTCGCTCTCGCTCACTCTCTCTCTCTCTCTCTCTCTCTCTCTCTTCCCATCTCCCTCCATCTTGTTTGACCCCGTGAGCCCGACCTGCCATCTTGTCTCCAGATAGCGGTTGCCTGAGAGACAGGGCAGGCACACCTGGTGTCAGTCAGCCCTCTCCCCCCCCCCCCCCCCCCCCCCCCCGACGAGTCCTCGCCCGGAGGCACCGTGACCCACGAATCACTCCGCTGTTCGGAGACGGACCACCGCTCTCAGAATGGATTCTCCGTTCGGTTCGACGGCGTGTTCGTTTCGGGCTCCGCTTCAGTCCGCTGGTGTGCGCTAAGAAAGGCAACGGGGCGAATTGTGGCACGAAAGCAAGAAGAGTGAAGTTTTTAGACGATTGTGGGGTTTTTAGATTTGAAAAAAATATTTAAAAAGCCCCGAAATCGCGAAATTGCAATCCTCGTCTGGATTGAGTTTCCCCCCCAGCCCTGTTATCACCATAACAATCTCTCATCACCTCTTATGCAACATATCTGATGTATTAAGAATAGAATTTCTATGTCCCATATATGTTTCCCATTTAGAGGACTGCAGGAGTCTTGCAGTAGAATACCTTGTGTGCATATGTTCTATACCTAGCGCAGGGGGGGGAATCGCAACCCCTAACCCTGAGCCCAGGCCCAGGGCCGTCTGATGTTTTCAGTTACTGAGCTGAATAACAAGAGTGTGGAGCGGGGCTGCGGTGAGGCCATTTCCCTGACAACATCTCAACGTCAAATACTCGCCCTAGGTGGCAGATGCATTCTGGGACAACGGTCAGGAGGGGAGGGGTTGGCGGGGGGGGGGGGGGGGGGTTGCTTTCACACCACGCTGACGATGCGTTTGAGGGTGTCCTCAGCTCGCCCCACTCTGCGTGGTTCTGGTTCTGGTTCTGGTTCAGGTTCTGGTTCTGGTTCTGGTTCTGGTTCAGGCCCGGAGGAGGAGGAGGCCTGGACGTGGCTCTCAGTGGAATGCTAGATGTGCGCGTGTTGGCTGAGATTCGCACCTGTGTGTCTAGTGCCGGGCCCGTGGGCCGCTGACCCCGGGACGCCAGATGTGAACTCGCCGCTGTTGTTGTTTCCCCCCCTCGTGACGAGCCTGCTGCTGCGCCCTGCTGTGTGGCGGGGGGGGATTATCTCTGCAGGATGCTTTGTGATTGGCTTGGCAACACACACACACACACAGACACACACACACACACACACACACACACACACACACACACAGACACACACACACACACACACACACACACACACACACACACACACACACACACACACAGACACACACACAGACACACACACACACACACACACCACACACAGACACACACACACACACACACACACACACACACACACACACACACACAGACACACACACACACACACACACACACACACACACACACACACACACACACTCACTCACTCACTCACTCACTCACTCACGCAGTCACAGACACACAGACACTCACTCACTCACTCACTCACAGACACACATACAATCATTCACTCACACACACATACACCCATTCAGTCACACACACAGACACACATACTCTCACTCACACACGCACACTCCCACAAACAAACAAACACACACACACACTTTTGTGTGTTTATACCAATCGCAGATTAAATTATTTAGCATTCCTGCAGACAAATGTGTGCCGTATGTTTTTGCACATCTGAAATGTATATGGTGCAGCTGAAGCACGCACACACACGCACACACACACACACACACGCACGCACACACACACACACACACATACACACACACACACACACACACACACACACACACATACACACACACACACACACACGAGCACGCACACACACACACTTGCACACAAAATTTGAAAGCAGTTTCGACATTCAGGCAGGCCTGCCGAGCGCAGGGGGAGCAGAGTTTTGATGCAAGGCAGAGCTTAAGCATAAATCTGCCCATGTATGGAGACAAACTCTGTGTGTGTGTATTGGATCTTATGATGCCTTTCTGCCCTATTTACCTCCACCATGTAAGGTTTGAGATTTCTCTCACACGCCTTGACGTTCATAAGCTCTCTCTTTCACGACGCCTCAACAGACACACACGCACACGCACGCATACGCACGCACGCACACACACGCACAAACACACACACACACACACACACACACACACACGCACACACGCACAAACACACACACACACACACACACCACACACACACACACACACACACACAGACACAAACACACACGGTCCATGCCTGCACCATTCCTCCTAGTTGGTTGTTTTCTAATGATGCTCATACTTATACACTGGAGCAACTTGAACTGTTTGTGAGCATCTGTACACGCACACACACACAAGCACACACACATGCACACGCACATGCACACACACACACACACACACTACATTTAGTCCACGTGTGCACTGGGACGGGCGTTGGAAAGTAAAAGTGTCCATCTGCATTAGGTAGAACCACATGTGTGTGTGTGTGTGTGTGTGTGTGTGTGTGCCTGTAATGTGTGTGTGTGTGTGTGTATGTGTGTGTCTGTGCTGTGTGTGTGTGCATGTCCGTGAGGCTGTGAAGCGCAGGGTGGTCTTTGTTTTAACGCGGTAACACGGCTCTTTTTCCACAGTAAAACCCCCCCCCTTGATGCCTTCCCCTGTTTTGTTTGTCCGAGGCCAAATGTTGGAAAGGCTTCCATGGCCCGGTGATGTATGTGGTGTTAAATCCATCACAGAGCTACTATGTTTGGAGGAGCCCTCTGGACCCCCCCCCCCCCCCCACCCCCCCACATGAAGGTGGGGGCCCCGGGGGACATTTATCTATGTGGACTGTACTGCTGATACAAGCATCCTTATGATGGTTTATCACTGTTCTGCAGAGCTGTGTGTGTGTGTGTGTGTGTGTGTGTGTGTGTGTGTGGTGTGTGTGTGTGTGTTTGTGTGTGCGTGTGTGCGTGCGTGCGTGCGTGAGTGCGTGCGTGTGTGTGTGTGCGTGCGTTTGTGTGATTGTGTGCGTGTGTGTTTAAAAACACGAGCATTAGTCTATTAAGAGGTTGGCAAGTGATTTTTTTAGATGCATGGGTTCCATTTAGTTTTGGGTGGGGTTGGAGGTGGGTGGGGTTGGAGATGGGTGGGGGTGGTGGGGGTGGTGAGTGGGGGGGGGAGGGGGTTGTGGAATTTTAGGAGTATTTTGTGGTCGCTCTAATTTCCTCGCGTTCCAAACTAGGAAACGTGACCCAGGTTTAGCTGTCTAACTAGACGTGTGTGTGTGTGTGACTGTGTGTGTGACTGTGTGTGTGTGTGTGTGTGTGTGTGTGTGTGTGTGTGTGTGTGTGTGTGTGTGTGTGTGTGTGTGTGTGTGTGTGTGTGTGTGTGTGTGGTGTTCTGGGTGCTTAGCAGCCAGTGTTTGGGTTGGGTTTGTCCTGCCGCTGGCCTCGTCTATGAATAGAGCTGGCCTCAGGTACACTCCAGAGGAAAGAGAAACCCCCGGCTCTCTCTCTCTCTCT
>JAXIVH010000009.1:463641-466141 GCA_036785325.1 Urophycis tenuis
TCCTTTTCTCCAGCGGCCCCGACTGGTCCAGTCCCCCAGGTGGTCCGGCCCACCGCCAACGCATGGTTCTGACCCGTACTGTGTTGTCCCCCCCCCCCTCCCCCAGGAGCGCCAGCGCCTGGAGACCATCCTGTCCCTGTGCTCGGAGCTGGGGGCCCCTGACCGGCAGGACGAGGGCCCCGGGCCCGGCTCGGCCGCCGCGGACCTCCAGAAGATCAACCAGGAGCTGGAGAAGCTGCGTCTCTACGGCGACCAGGACGACGACGAAGACCAGGACGAAGACGCGGCGGGCTCCGTCTTCTCCGACGGCGACCGCGGCGGCGGCGCCGCCCACGCCGCGGAGAACGGTTACTATGACGACGGGCCGCGGCCGCGCCACAGGCACAGCAGCGGGAACCGCGACGGCAGGGCGGAGTCGCCGGCTGTCAGTCTGCGAAGCTCCGCCCCTTCCCCCTCCCCACGCATGCTGAGGACCAATGAGGTAAGAGAGATAACGCCATGTAGCTGCATTCCAACCAATAAAGCAGTATTATTGTATAATTATAATGATACTTCCTTGATATACGCATATGGATATCAATTTTTCATACTGTGTCACAAGTGCATTGACATGTTAGCTGTCCAATTACCTAGGGGGCCGGGATTCAAGTGTATAAAGAGCTGGGCTCATCACCCACCTACACATCATCATCATCACATCACAGCGTAGTATCACCTCCCAGAGTCTCCATCAAGGGCTTAATCACACTTAATGTGGCGATTTTCACACTCTGAAAGAGCTGTGTGTGTGTGTGTGTGTGTCTGTGTGTGGGAACCACTTCTTGTTCCCACACACACAGACACACACAGAGGTTCTAGGAGGATCGAGGAGACACCTGCAGCCGTCTTATTGGATTAGAGGGCGCTAAATGTGACTAAAAAAGGATGACAGCTGTAGCGTGTGTCTGTATCTGATGTGTGTACGCCTGCACTGCCTGCTGCATGTGGGCTTTATCTCATCTTATCTCATCTCATCGTCATTTGGCAGCAAAACATTTCGTTTTAAAGTTTTATTCAAGGCAATGCCGCAGCATAACATAACATACAAATACAAATGTAACATACAAATACAAATGTAACATACAAATACAAACACAACATACAAATACAAACACAACATACAAATACAAACACAACATACAAATACAAAAACAACATACAAATACAAACGTAACATACAAATACAAAAACAACATACAAATACAAAAACAACATACAAATACAAACGTAACATACAAATACAAACGTAACATACAAATACAAACACAACATACAAATACAAACACAACATACAAATACAAAAACAACATACAAATACAAACGTAACATACAAATACAAAAACAGCATACAAATACAAAAACAACATACAATCAAAAACAAAAGGGACCTTCGTCCTGTTTCACAGGCTCGGTCCCTAAATACAAAGGTAACATACAAATACAAACGTAACATACAAATACAAAAACGACATACAAATACAAAAACAACATACAAATACAAACACAACATGTAAATACAAACACAACATACATACAAACGTAACATACAAATACAAAAACAACATACAAAAATACAAACGTAACATACAAATACAAACACAACATACATGTCACAGAATGGGGTGGAGAAAGGGGGTGGAGTGGTGGGCGTGTTGTTGTGTCGATGACGTCATCACGGTGTCACCCCCTGCCCCTCCCCCCCCCCCCCCCCCCCCCCCCCCCCCCCCCCCCCCCCCCAGAGGGCGGAGGAGCTGGTGCGGGAGCGCCGGGCGCAGGAGGCACAGAGGACGGAGGAGGAGCGCGCCGCGGTGCTGAACAACATGGAGGAGCTGGAGCAGAAGATCAAGGAGCTCAGCAACCACATGGAGGAGTCCATCCGGGAGGTGAGGGAGGGGTGAGGGAGGGGTGAGGGTGGGGTGAGGGAGGGGTGAGGGAGGGTGTGGGTCCTCCCGTTTTTATTGGCCGACCACAAGTGACCCGCGAAGCCCGGTCAGGGGAAAATAAACCGAACCCAAACAGTGGACACGGGGCCGCATAGTTCAGGAGTCGGGTTTGGATGTCTTGACTAAATATAGAAGACGAGAACTTTATTTCATCCGCTTGGATTTAGTTTGATTTGTTTTTGAGATCCCAGAGTGGAATTCGTTGACAGCTCTTTGGAGGGGGCCGGGGTGGGAATCCGACAAATGAGTTCCACACGTTGTTCTCACTGAGTGCGTGTGTGTGTGTGTGTGTGTGTGCGTGTGTGTGTGTGTGTGTGTGTGTGTGTGTGTGTGCGTGCGTGCGTGTGTGTGTGTGTGTGTTTCTGTGTGTGTGTGTGTGTGTGTGCTCTGCAGGTGGAGGTGGAGCGGGCCCTGGTGGAGGCGGAGCAGGACTCTGAGCTGGCCGCGCTCCAGAGGGAGAAGGACGGGCTGGAGGCCCTCCACGGCAAGATGGCCGACCTGGAGAGCAAGGCCCAGAC
>JAXIVH010000009.1:476141-486141 GCA_036785325.1 Urophycis tenuis
GTGTGCGTGTGTGTGTGTGCGTGCGCATGTGTTGTGGAGTCTTGATTAGCATCCGAGGGACTCAAGTTACAGAACGAGGAAGACCTATAGCATTGCGTTATGCGTGTGTGTGTGTGTGTGTGTGTCTGTCTCCGTGCGCGTTCCAAGCACGCGCCCATTCAATCATCTAATTCCCTCTGGTCCGGGTGAAGGCAGCGAATCACGATGCAGAGGTAGAATGTGCCCCCCCCCCCCCCCCCCCCCAACCCCCCCCCACTCCCCTTCCCAGCGGGACTCAAACCATGTGTGGTGCATGCTTCCTCGCCTCGGCCCCAATTTACAGTGGTTTAGTCTACTTCCCTCCCTTCTCCTCTCCTCCCCTCTTGCGGCTCCCCAGTGGTGCAGTCCGTCTCTGCAGATCCTGCAGATTTCCAACGGTCCCATTTGCCTGTTTGCGGCGCGATCCCTGTGCATCGTAAAAAAACAAAAGGTTACCGGGAATAGACCCGGGTTCACAGCTCTGCACACGGAGCGCCGTGCCTCGGAATATCTCACGGGACGCGCGTGTGTGTGTGTCTGCACCGGAGGACTTGAGCACAGGAGCGCCTGGATTGTCCTACAGGCAAGAGCGCCTGGTTTGTCCTACCTGAACGGAGATGGAGCCGCCTCTGAGCGAGACCAGTCAGTCCTGAGCCAAGGGAGAAACGTGTCTCTTTGGGAAAGTCTTATTTTTTAATTTTCTGAAGGGGTTCTGAAGCCCTGTCCTCTTCGTAGAGAGGTGTGTGTTCTGAATGGAGCCCATCGCGACCATGAGGACGGTTCCCTCTCATCGGCTGAGGTAAGGGACCTGGCGCCCAAATGGAGAGAAAGGGAAATGGGGAAAAGCTGGATGCCCGAGGGCAGATGGGTGAGAGAGATATGCGTGTAAATGACCGGGAGAGGTAGGGTGACTTTGGCAGTGGACTGCACTCGGGGTATCTCCTTTCAAATTGCTCCTTGCTGCAGGTAACAGAATTCCTGCAGCCACTTGCCTCGCTGGATTTAGCGGGAATACTTCGGTTCAAACGGTGCATGGAATATGATCCCTCTGGTCGCTTCTGGAATGCCGTCTTTTTGTTTTTTGGGAACTTGCTTTGATGTGAGCGTGGTGATTTATAACCAGCCATATGTGGATACGGTAAATTATTCTATGGGTTCACTGGCTCTTCCTTTCGTCAACTGTGTTTCCCTGGCGATTGCGTTGCGATGATGTTGCGATGTCCTTTTTGAAGAAGGTCCCCTGTTCTGTGTTGTTGTTGTTGTTGTTGTTGTTGAGATGGAGAGGGACTCACTGGGAGAGTTGAGTCATCCAACAAATCACCTCTCACTGTAATTACTGTTATTTTTGTACAGTTTATTTACCAATTGCCTTTGTTGGCTTAACGACTAAAAGAACGGTTTAGTCCGCCACAACTTAAGCTGGGGCATGTGTGAGATGGTTTCAGTGTGGAGGCGGGAGATATATGTTGTAACACACAGGGCGCTGGTGCTGGGGGGGGTTACTGCAGACATCAGAGTGCTTCTTACGATGATCAAAGCTCACCGGGGGTGTTTAGGCTATTGTGTTTATCTGAGGGACCTATCATTTCTCAAAATCACTACCTCCCTAATTTCATTTTTCTCTGTGGTCACCGTGGACCATCTCTCCATCTTGCGGTACTCTTCTATTGTTTGGTTCTCCCATTCATTATTCCTACATACACACACGCGCACACACACACACACACACACCTCCAGCCCACGTTTGTATAGGCCAGGGTCTAATGTAAACCATTCCCAAGTGGTGGTGGGTGGGATGGGGGGGGGGGGAGAGGAATGGAGTAAACATGTCCCTTTTCTGAAACACGGTGTCAGTTAAAGCAGGACTGTCACATGCATTTCAACCAGCGCTAACGTGGACCTCTTCTGAAGCCAGACTCACTCCATAGTGGTGGATGGAGGCAGTGATGTGGCACAGTCAGAGAGGGAGGGAGGGAGAAAGAGAGAGGGAGGGAGAGACAGAGAGAGGGAGAGAGAGAGAGGGAGGGAGAGAGGGAGAAAGAGAGAGGGAGGGAGAGAGAGAGAGAGAGAGAGAGCAAGTGAAAGAATGAGAGACAGAGAGAGCAAGCAAAATGAGAGACTGCGAGAGGGAGAGAGAGGGAGAGAGAGAGAGAGAGAGAGAGAGAGAGAGAGAGAGAGAGAGAGCAAGCGACAGAATGGGAGACTGAGAGGGAGAGAGAGAGAGAGACAGAGAGAGAGAGAGAGAGGGAGAGAGAGAGAGATGATCCTTGGGGCAGCTCTGGCAACTCCCTGGAATGCCGGGGATCCTGATCATTTGATCTAACACAGACACACACACACACAGACACACACACACACACACACACAGACACAGACACACACACACACGGACACACACACACACACAGACACATACACACACACACACACACACACACACACACACACTCCAGAATACACAAACGCCCACATGTATACAAAGCAGCACGCATGCGGGGATATGGGATAGATGTTAGCTCTGGGGTTGATGATGTAATGCTGTTTTAAACTGTTTTAATCCAGGGGGCTTCCTATCAATCCCAGGAAATGATCTAACATACATCTAAAGGATCACAGCGAGCTATGGCAAGGCTTGTTTGAATGCCGCTGAACGATGACAGCATCAGAGCAACCTCTCAGAGGAAGTCTTTGTTTGGTTGACGTGCTACGTTCAGTTAGCAGTGCGGGTACCGGTGTTGCTACGTGAATGTCATTGACTTTCGATTCAGAATCGTGTCCATGTCATGGTGACACTCAGTCCGGTTGTTTGCATGTTTGCTGTCTGATGTCTTGAGGCTGTCATGGCTGCTCCTCGCCCAGGGCAGGTCATCCACTCTTTGACTACATTTCCTCCACACTCCTGTTGTTTCAAAGTCTCCATCATCTGACCAGTGTGTGGACGCTGGGCGGGTCGCTATTACGTCAACAAAAAAACTACAATCATGGTTGTTGCGGCGCTGTTGCGTGTTCCCTTTGAGAAAGTCTGCAAACGCAATTCCTGCTTTCATGGGTTTCATCAAACGATGACTGGATTACAGAGGAGGTTACACCAGACATTCGGAGGAGACCTGCTCACAGGTCCGTGACAGTCTGTGTACCCCCAGAGCAAGGCAACCAAGGGGCTCCCTTAGGTTGGCTCCCTTGGCCCGCTGTCTTCAACAGCAGCCGCTGGCCTGGCCAGTGGCATGGCGACATGGGTCACGGTGGTCAGCCCGGTTTATTGTGCTGTGTGGGCTGATTTAAGCTCGGATCAGTCTGTAGTTTTTTTTCTCTTTTTTACGAGCACTGGTTTATTTATATCCAATCACATTTAGCGGTAAACTCAAGAGATGGCCTTTGATTAGTCGATCCCTGAAAACTGGGGTCAGCAGGAAGAGCCTCTCTTCACATGAACGCCACATGTATCCCAAACCAAAACCAGTTCCAAGAAATGCTCTCAGAAACACGACGTTTTGAACAGGAAAAAAGGGGGAAACTTCCAATCCACACCACACCGGTCACAGGCCTGCGGCATTCCGAGGAAGCGAGTCTCCGACGGCACACGTCTGCAGGATGAGGATGAGGAGCGAAGCATGCAGGGTCTTCTGAACGCCTCAGTCGTTACCCTGCCCCTAGTTCTCATCCACTGAGCCGTGTAACATAGAACATGTGTACGCATATGCATGCAGAATCTGTAGGAAACGAGATGAGATTTTGGCGTCTGAAAATTGCCAAACTGAAGAGAAAGTCTTGGCCCAGATGTTTGTTACCCGTCATCCATCTCTGCCGGACCCCCAGAACCAAGGGCCGGTGTCCCCAGAGGTGCACTGCTGCCAGGCGATAGGCCTGTTGTTTCTCAGAGAGCAAATGAGAAGACGTGTTTTTAATGATAATGCTGTTATTAATGAGGTATGGGAGGTATGGGGGCTATATCCATACAAGGTATAGATATAGAAACATAGACTGTGTGGCAGAAGGAACAGGTAATGGGCAGGGCTACAGGTCTGATGGGGTGAAGGTCTGTAGGGCTACAGGTCTGCAGGGCTACAGGTCTATAGGGGTGCAGGTCTGTAGGGCTACAGGTCTGTAGGGGTGCAGGTCTGTAGGGCTACAGGTCTGTAGGGCTACAGGTCTGTAGGGCTCCATGTCTACAGGTCTGTAGGGCTACAGGTCTACAGGTCTGTAGGGCTACAGGTCTACAGGTCTGTAGGGCTACAGGTCTGCAGGGCTGCAGGTCTGCAGGGCTCCAGGTCTGTAGGGCTGCAGGTCTGTAGGGCTAAAGGTCTGCAGGTCTGTAGGGCTACAGGTCTGTAGGGCTACAGGTCTGTAGAGCTCCATGTCTACAGGTCTGTAGGGCTACAGGTCTGCAGGGCTGCAGGTCTGCAGGGCTCCAGGTCTGTAGGGCTGCAGGTCTGTAGGGCTAAAGGTCTGCAGGTCTGTAGGGCTACAGGTCTGTAGAGCTCCATGTCTACAGGTCTGTAGGGCTACAGGTCTGTAGGGCGAAAGGTCTGCAGGTCTGTAGGGCTACAGGTCTGTAGGGCTAAAGGTCTGCAGGTCTGAAGGGCTACAGGTCTGTAGGGCTACAGGTCTGTAGGGCTACAGGTCTGTAGGGCTGCAGGTCTGTAGGGCTGCAGGTCTGATGTGGTACAGGTCTGCAGGGGAGGGGGTGGCTGGCCAAAAGGCCACGGTGGCTACAGTGAAGGAGGTCTGATGAGTTTGATGGCTGTGACGGTGTCTGGACACGAGAGAGCAGGTCGGGGTGAAGAATGGTTCCAGGTGTCCCTTTTGAAGTGCAAATGAGAAGCAGCAGACTTCTTTTATTGGCTGCCAATGCACACACACACACACACATGCTCAGAAACGCATGCATACCTCAAGTCTTTAATTCAGATGTGTACGAGTGGAACATGCTGTGTAGATCGTTTTTTAACTTTTTTTCTACGTGTTCTAAGAAATGTGTTTTCTCACCACCATATGTTCTGTTGATTACACCGCGCTAATGTTGTGTGTGTGTGTGTGACTGTGTGTGACTGTGTGTGTGTGTGTTGTGTGTGTGTGTGTGTGTGTGTGTGTGTGTGTGTGTGTGTGTGTGTGTGTGTGCGTCTGTGTGTGTGTGACTGTGTGTGTGTGTCTGTGTGTGTGTGTGTGTCTGTGTGTGTGTGTGTGTGTGTGTGTGTGTGTGTGTGTCTGTGTGTGTGTGTGTGTGTGTGTGTGTGTGTGTGTGTGTGTGTGTGTGTGTGTGTGTGTGTAGTGCCAGCACGTCCAACGTGGCCAAGCTGGAGGAGATGGAGCGTATGCTGCTGGAAGCTCAGGCAGAGAAGAGCCGCCTGCTGGAGCACAAGGTAACACACACACACACACACACACACACACACACACACACACACACACACACACACACACACACAGACACACACACACACACACACACACACACACACACACACACACACACACACACACAATGATGTGGACAAGAAACTGTCACTGAAACTTTCTTGTATTTTCTGCATGAAATATCAAGAATACATTACAGTATAACATGACACCACTTCCAAAGAAGACCAGAAGCTTATATCTCAAATATCTCACTGTAGCAAAGTCTCTGAGAGGAGGAAAGTCATTTGATGGATTCCACTGAATGTCCAGACCACCATTCAGCACGTTAAGAGCTCAGTCAGTCAATCATTAGTTCAAATGCTGCCTAGATTTCAGACATCAGTAGTATAAAGTACCTCGTTTGGTGGATCCTTTATCCAACGCATTGCGCCCCCAGTCCCAGACCGTGGGGTGCAATGCATCCTGGTCCCTGGGTGACCCCAGTGAGACCCCTGACCCCTGACCCCCCCCCCGGGGGGCTCCCCTCGGCCCGGCCGGACAGGACCCCGGCCGGGACGGCGTCTCACGCGGCGTGTTTCACCTCCTCCAGGAGCAAGAGATGGAGGTGCGGAAGCAGGCGCTGGACGAGGAGCGACGGCGGAGGGAGGACCTGGAGAGGAGGCTGCAGGAGGAGACCAGCAGGAGGCAGAAGCTGATCGACCGCGAGGTCAAGCTCCGGGAGAAGCAGAGGGCTCAGGTGGGTGAGGGTCCGGTCTGTGTTGGCCTGTGGGTTCCTCTTTTGCTTCTCTTCCTTTGAGGGAGCATTTATGATCTTTTTGGGGGTTTTTGGTTCCTTTAAAGCAGTGGTTCTCTACTGGTCTGGCTTCGGGACCCACCATCACCCCTTAATGACCAGCCGCGACCCAAATCAAGGAAAATGTTCAACTTCTCAAATTTATTTAACATAGCATAATACTTCAGCTACTGTACTATTAAACTATTCAGTCACTTATTCAGGCAATAGAAATAGATGGCACTTGGCTGTATAAAAAATAAAAGTACAGGATTTTTTTGTTAACATTTTTTTGCCCGGACAAAGGCCTGCGACCCACTGAAAACTGGTCCACGACCCACTTTTGAGTCGCGGCCCACCAATTGAGAACCACTGCCTTAGGATTCAATCTTTTTTTTTTTTTTTTTATAATTTATTTCTTTTTCCATTTTTCAAAACAATTTCAAGGCAACACAACATGGACATGGGGTGCTTCTGTTATATTACAATAAATCAAGAGATCAAGTACAATTTGATACAAAGAAGAAAAAAATACAAAAATTAAACAAAAGAAGGGCGTCGCAGGGAAATATACATTTTCCATGGCTTCCAGATGTCATCAAATTTAGACCGCTGGAGCCTCACTGAATAAGTGATTCTCTCCATCACATAAACATCATAGATAATGTCATACCATTCATCTATAGATGGGATTTCTGGCTTCAGCCATTTCTTTGTGATTGCCTTCCTAGCAGCCAGACTCAGCATTCCAAACAAGCGCTTGTTTTTCACACTTACATTAGTTGAGTGTACAAACCCAAAAAGAAGTTCACACCAGGTAAATGAAATGTCAATCCCAAATACAGTTCTAAGTTCTGAATAGATGTTGCGCCAGAAAGTATTTATTTTTGGACAAGCCCAAAACAAATGGAAGTGATTAGCTTCTTGGGAGCGACACCTTCTCCAGCAGCTGGAGGATCCTGTGTGGTGGCTGGATTGAGCAGGAGTAATGAAATACCTAATGAGACACTTCCAGCCGAATGACCTCCAAGAATTTGAGCTTGAAATCCTCCACTGAAGTTCACAGTATTTTATCCAAACGTCTTCCGGAATACAGGTGTTGGTTTCCCTGTCCCATTTTTGTTTTATGTAAGAGGAACTCACTACTCTTATTTCCTGTAATCCTCTATAAAGTCTGGAGATGACTTTGAGCATGGAATCTGTTCTGTATGCGCTAATGAACACCTTTAATACACTGTTTTCAAATGCTTTTTGACTTTTTAACAAAGTGCTGTTTAGGTGGTGGCGTACCTGAAGGAATCTGAAAAAGTCACTCTTATTGAGGCCATGCATTCTTTCCAGCATCTGAAAACTTTTCAGTGTTGCCTGGTTAAACCAGGTACAGTATGAGGAGAGACCATGGCTAACCCAACTTTTATAGCTGGCATCCATTTTATTTGGGGCAAAATCAAGATCATGGCAGCACCAATTCAGGATCTTTACCTCTTCTACCATATCATTCTTAGTGATAACGTTTTGCCATATCTTCAAAGTTAAATTAATCAATTTATTTCCTTTCTCTGTCAAACCTTTAATCAGTCTTTTATCACCTAATCGTGCTTGAATTGGCATTGTTCCTGATAGATTTTCTTCAATTTCTTTCCATCTTGCCTTGTAATCTGAAGCACACCAACAGAACAGGATCCTCAGCTGGGCTGATATATAGTAGTCTTTTAGACAGGGAAGAGCCAGTCCACCTTTGCTCTTTGACAATTGAAGAGTTTGGAACCTTATCCTTGGTTTTTTCCCCTGCCAAATATAGCGAGATATTAATTTATCCCATTCATTAAATTGTTTATCATTAATTTCAATTGGGAGGGTCTGGAATAGATAAAGTATCCTTGGCAAGATGTTCATTTTGACCGTTTCAATTCGAGATTCAAAACTTAATACAGGGATAAGATTCCATCTCTTTATATCTTCCTTTAATTTCCCATTTAATATATCGAAATTTAGTTTGTATAGACTCGATAAATCTTTCGGGATATTGACTCCCAGATACTTCATATGTTCTAGATCCCATTTTAGTTGAATCTTAGAGGTAATGTTCTGGCTAGGTTTGTAGTTGAAGTTTAATGTTTGAGTCTTATGGATATTTAATTTATAGCCTGAGACCGAGCCAAAGTCATCAAGGAATGATAGCAGTTCCAAAATTGAATTTTCAGGGTTTGATAAACTAATTAAAACATCATCCGCAAATAGAGAAATCTGATACTCTTGGTCTAATATTTTTATTCCAGTAATATTCTTGTTTTGAATGATTCCCTGACTCAGCGGTTCTATGAACAGAGCAAACAGTAATGGGCTCAATGGGCAGCCTTGCCTGGTCCCTCTCCCCAGGCCAAATTGGTTAGATATTGCTCCATTAATTTTTATTTTGGCTTTTGGTCCATTATATAATGCCTTAATAGTTTTAATAAACATTTGGTGAAATCCAAATTTGTCTAATAATTTAATCAAAAATTCCCAATTAACTCGGTCAAATGCCTTCTCGGCGTCGAGGCTTAGCATTACTGCTTGGAGTTTATTTTTATTTATTTGTTCAACTACATGTAGCGTTCGGCGAATGCTGTCGTGTGTCTGTCTTTGTTGAATAAACCCCGTTTGATCTAGACCAATTATCTGAAGGAGAATTTTTTCAAGTCTTTTTGCCATAATGTGAGTATAGATCTTATAGTCTTGGTTCAGAACACTTATCGGCCGATAGCTTCCGCAATCAGACCTGTCTTTACCTTCTTTTGGTATCACAGAAATCACTGCTTCCTTCCAAGAGGGAGGAGTAATACCAGTCACTAGTACATGGTTGAATGTAGTTTTCATTTTAGGGGCGAGTAGGTCCTTCATCTCTTTGTACCACTCGGCCGAGAATCCGTCTGGCCCCGGCGCTTTATTTATCTTTGAATGTGATATTGCCTTTATAATTTCTTCATCTGTAATCTCGCTGATTAACATCTTATTATGCTCATCACTAACTTTGGGGAGTTTGATGCGTTTCAAAAAGGCTTCCATAGCTTTACTATCTGTTTTAGGTTGGGCATATAGATTAGTGTAGAATGCTTCAAAGGTTTGCTGGATATGTTTTAATTTGTAATGTGTATTGTTAGTAATGGGGTCCCTAATTTTGTGTATTGTATTTTCTGCCTGTTGCTTTTTAAGCTTGTAGGCTAATAATTTTGCAGATTTACCCCCTGCTTCATAATATTTTTGTTTTAAAAGGGTTAATTTTTTCTTTATATCATTAGAGTAAATTTCGTTTAGTTCATTTTTTTTCTTAATTATTTCCATTTTTGTTATTGGCTTTAGTGTCTTTTTATGCAAGTTCTCCAATTTTTCCAGTTCTGACTGTAAACTGTTCAATTTTTGCTTTTCTCTGTTTTTTCAAATTCGAGCAGTAGCCTATAATTTTCCCCCGTTGAACCACTTTGCAAGCGTCCCAGAGAATTTGAGGGGATACTTCTCCATTGTCATTTTCATCAAAATATTGCTTTATATCTGTTTTTATTTGTTCCCGCATCGGGCCTAGGATCCCTGTATTTAGCCTCCAAATCGTCCCCTTTTTTTCTGTGTCTAATGTTACCTTTAAATAGACTGGTGCATGATCTGATAAATCCATAGTCCCAATATTACATGTTTTAACCCTATGAGCATCCCTTTGAAACATTAGGTAATAATCCAGCCTAGAATAACTCGAATGTGGGTGAGAAAAAAAAGTGAAGTCTTTTTTATTTGGATTCAGTTCTCTCCATACGTCTGAAAGACCCATTTCCCTCATCATTATTTTTATATTTTTGGTAGTCTTTTTCTCTCCCGTGT
>JAXIVH010000009.1:491141-501141 GCA_036785325.1 Urophycis tenuis
CGCTTGTTCTGTGTCTAATCAACCATATGAAAAATACCAAAAAATATTTAATAAATAATGATATAAATATAATCATGTAGGATAAATAATTAAACATAACATTACATTGCTTTGTTGATTTTCTTCAGTGAGATTATTGTCTTTTGTCACTGATTCAATATTCCCTGGACTTATTACATCATGGTTAATCAGAAACGCCCCATACATGCATTCTGAATATTGATGCAGAATAGTTGGGCCATTAAAGTAGTGACTCTGACAGTTCAATCAACACACAGACCCGAAGGATATTCCACTGAAAGTTTTTTTATTGACGTCCTAAAGAACGGTTCAGTAGTGGTGACACGATCATCTGAGTGAATTATTGCTGCAGTCCATAACCGTATCTCTTAATATGTGGTGGATCCGTGGAAGCCTTGAAACAAAAATAACCACACTGATTTTGAAACACGTGTTGATTGTGATGATGTCGAAAATAAGCCGTTTCTCTAGTTCGACTTGTATCGCAAACTGACTGCGCCCATCCTGACACGAACACTTCAGCAAATAGGAACTGAAAGACAGACATGTGTTTCTGGTGGGAAGCATTTCCACAGCGTGCCGCGGTGCTGGTGGAGTACACGTGGTTCAGAAGCTACAGGGAGGATGTGCTCTTTAGACGCAAGGTCTCCTCGTCTACATTCAGTGTCTATCTTATCTTCTACGGTTCCTAGCCTAGAACAACCTTATTAGCAACCCCAATGCCCTAAAATGTCACTTTTAAAAGGCACTTTTTAAGATGTTCTTTTTTTATTTTTTACTTCACTAACACAACATCAATATAACCCCCGTTTGCTGCATTCTATTTTCATTTTGTTAGACTTCATGCTTGAGATGTACTTCTTTATATCCGCAATCATTCCCCGTCTCTCCCCCCCGTCTCCCCCATCGTGGTCCAGTCGAGTCTCACTCCTGGTCGTCGTGTTGCTGGGTTGACTCATTGATTACCTGAAGGGGGGGGGGGGGGCAATATATATGCACGTGAGTAACAGCCCATAATGGTATGGATCGTGTGTTGTCAAGGCAACGGGATGATCTCGGTGCAGATCGCTGCAGGGTGGGAAAATGCGTGTTTGACTTACGTGGCCATCGCGGGTCTCGATGGTCTTAATCACCACCCTCTTGGAGGAGTCTGCCATGGGCCGGCTCTCTAACATGGTTTCTGTGACAGCAATAACAAAGAGAAAAGAAAAACACGTTATATCATGGCTCAGCATTGCAATTTGTTTAGTACATGTGAAGCAACTTTAACCCGTTAACAATTTCGAAAGGGCCTTTTAGAATGCCTATTAAAGTTGTAATCCCATCTAAAATGCAAACAGTGCGAGGACTCTTTAACAGTGAGAGAATGGCATGAATGAACATTGCTTTCTTACTGGCAGTAATGTTTGAAATAGGGGGGCTTTTGGATTGCCTGCGCCGGACATTTAGATGAGAAGTGCAGTAACTTCACTTCATATATAATGTATGAGGAGTCTTACTCAGCAAAACTCAGACGCGCGCACACACACACATTCTCTCTCTCTCTCTCTCTCTCTCTCTCTCTCTCTCTCTCTCTCTCTCTCTCTCGTAGAAAAGGAGTCGTGTCTCTTGTTACTAACCTCTCATATTAAGGGAGGAAAAGGCAGGCAATGGAGTGGTAATCCTAAGAGATGAAGAGAGGGATAGAGGAAGAGGAGGGGTTATGATAGTATGTCATGCAGATGAAGGACACTCCAGCAGTGAGAATATGGCCTATTGTGTTATTTAGAACCACTCGAAGAACACTTAAATACTTCAAATTGTTGTTTCCTCTGTACTATTTAACTGTTTTTTTTTCATGTGATTTTAAATTAAAATAAACTTTTTACATACAATTTTAATATAAACTATACTGGTCTAGGACTTGTTACAGAACGTTGTGGAGATATCATTTCTGATTGAAACATAATGAAATGAGCATAGAGGTGAACTTCCCTTAAATACATACAAGATAAGTTCCTCAAACTTATAATTTGGTACAAGGATGTAAAATATATCTGTTTAAAACATAAAAATACTGCAAATCATGAGACATGGTATTGCCTTGCCCTTTGTCTAACCAAGCCAATATGTATTGCGTTGTGACACTACTACATAGAGACATTGTGTTATCTCATGGTGGAGGCCTACAGAGAAGAGACCTATAATTAACTCAATGAGTTAATTATCCACCTGCTTCGACCCCTGAGCCATCACTGCCTCTGTCGGTGCCGTTACCGCGACAACGGAGCGGAGGCAGTGTCCCCGCGTCCCCCCACCTCTCCCGTACCTGCTCTCCTCCCCCTCCAGAAGCTTGCGGTAGGTGGCGATCTCGATGTCCAGGGCCATCTTGACGTTCAGCAGGTCCTGGTACTCCCTGAGGTGGCGGGCCATCTCGTCCTTCATGTTGCGGATGTCCTCCTCCAGCTGAGCGATGTTGTCTTGGTAACCGGCAGCCTCCGCCCCGAAGCTGTCCTCCAGCTCGCGCATCTGCCGCTCCATCGACTCGTTCTGGGGGGAGGGGGGGAGGGGAGATAACGTTACATACACGAGCACACACCAACGTATGGCAAATCATTGTTCTGTCTAATGGTCATTAAACAGACAGAACACCATGTATTCACTTTGAAGAATAGAGTCATGGCAGGAAACATTAATAATCACAGTAGTGGATCGGTCTGCGTCTCGCGGGCCGAGTCAAGGGGCCAGGCTGGCACGCTGCTATTTTTAGTGCTGGAACATAATCACATAAAAAATGTATCGCATCTCTGACTCAGCAGTAAAAGTGGCGTGCAGCTGGGAGCTTACAGCCCTGCTGTAACCCACAGAGTGTGGACTGGGAGAGCGACTCTGTGGAAGTCGATGGTGGAAGCTCATTGCAATCACTGCAGCCATCTTTTATGATTTAAAATGAGCCGTGTTTATAATGCTATCCTTGTTGACATAGCGACATGCTATCACTGTAGGCCAGTTAAAAATGCCTGGACCTCATGTCATCTAACAGATAAGATACAACAAGACTCAATCTATCAACAGTAGACATTTTTTTCTCAATGGTCCAAAGCAGTTTGTGGGTCAAACGGACGCGCATGCTAGCTGTCAATCACAGTGGGCGGGACTTACGGTTCCCCTGAGGGAGTCCACCTCGCAGGTGAGCGCCTGCACCTGGCGGCGGTACTCGTTGGCCTCGGTCTTCGCCAGACGGATGGAGTCTCCGTTGCGTTGCTGCTGATCGGCCAGGTCTGCAAACTGGGGAGAGAAGTGAGGTCACCGGGAGAAGAAGAAGACGAAGAAGAATTACTCTTTTTGATCCTGTGAGGGAAATTTGGTCTCTGCATTTAACCCAATCGTGAATTAGTGGAAATACACTCAGCACACAGTGATGGTGAGGCACACAGTGAGGTGAAGCACACTTATCCCGAGGCAGTGAGCTGCCAACAGCGGCGCTCAGGGAGCAGTGTGGGGTTAGGTGCCTTGCTCAAGGGCACTTCAGCCGTTCGTACTGGTCAGGGTTCGAAACCGGCAACCCTCCGGTTACAAGTCCGGAGCCCAAGCGAGCGCCCAGGGCGAGGTCGCGTTGAAATGCTGGCTAATAATTTTTGGAGACTGTAGTCCTACTGATGAATAGATACGAATTATTCGAATGTTCAATGTCAAGATCAATTACATTCTATTTTTTTTTTAACTTGAACGTATACCCACTGGACTATGTTTCAATTATTATTAATATGAAATAATAATGATTGTTGCAGAGATCCAATAGGCTTTTAAATTAGCCATTAATTTAGCGTGGGTGTGAGTTTGTGTGTCTGCGTTCAACCATTCAGCACAAGCTTATGAAGGCAATCTGATCAACCGAGTCAGCTTTTAGAAGTGGATAATCCTAAGACAGACAGGCTTTAAAGCAACCTGCTGCATCTGTCCTTTACCTTACATTCACCTTTGTCAGGAGTTCAGCCAGTTCAGCTACATCTCAATATTATTCTGCATCACCTCTGTGATGAAGGCCTATCCTGGCAAAACATGGCTCATGACACACTTTGTCTCGGGCGCTCTCCCCGGACGCCCCAATGAATCTGAATGGACCCCTTCCTCCGCCATGCCCACCTTGGACTTGTACCATTCCTCGGACTCCTGCAGGTTCTTGGTCGCCAGGGACTCGTACTGCTGCCTGACGTCGCGCAGGGCTGCGGTCAGGTCCGGCTTGGCCACGTCCATCTCTATCTGGACGTGCTGATCCTGGATCTGGGCCTGCAGGTCGGCCAGCTCCTGGGGATCAGAACCACACCAGGAGAAGGGGGCCAGGCAGAACCGAAGGACCGGGGTCCGGGGGTGAGGAAAGGAAGAGAGAGTGAGATCCTCAAATGAACATCAGTCTACCGTCTATCTCTGGTGTACATTTCCTCCACTTCCTCTGGCTTTAATCGCCTTACTCAGCATGTTTAATCTTTGTGATAACTCACTTAACAGAATTAACCCAGGTAGCTAAGAAAGGCAGGCTGACGTACTGTTAAGAAGTCGAGATGGATTACCGCTCTAGAGCTCGCATCGATCCCAAAAGGAAACAATAACTTGTGACAACTCTATGACAGGCTTAACTGCCCTGGATTATTTCTTATTTTACCATCTGTTACTCAATACTGTTTGAGTTGTTTTTATTGTTTGTTATCATGTTGTGGTTTTCATCAAGATTACCAGGGTTTTTGGTCAATCACCGATTTGCCAATTGGTGATATGGTTATTCATGAGATATTATAGTTTTCCAGTATTATCTGAGATATGGTTACTCTTGAAATGACATTTTATGATAGTGTTACAGTGTGGTCAGTTCATCATCTTACCTCCTCATGGATTTTCCTGAGGAACATGATCTCCTCCTGAAGAGATTCGATCTTCCTCTCAAGGTCTAGACGGGCCAGAGAGGCATTGTCCACATCCTACACGCACACACACACACACACACACATTGTTCAGACGTTATTTACAAATAAAGAGCGATTGATAAACCATTCCCATGCTAAACCAATCAATGCATTTCGGTTGGAAGTACTGCTTTGATGATTGTGTCCATTGTTTCTGTAAGCCATCTTTTTTGTGTTGTACATGTCTTTGTGGCCGCACACCAGGCCCTCCCTGAAGGCTTCTGCAGAACACCACTCTTCTCATGGTTGCTCGGGGCAACCTGACAAACTACAATTCAAAAGCCACACACACTACAATTCATTTTGGAAACACTTTTTCAAATCCGTCTTCTGAATCAGACACTGGACGGAAAATGTAAACGCCTGCGTCGTCCAGCCTTGGCTGTCGTGCTGTTTTTGTAATCTTTTTGTAAATCACCCAAAACCTTCATCAGCCTGACCTTCAAAGATAATTCCAAATCCCCCACGTGAAATGAACAATGATGACATTTGATTGATGGCAACTTAAGCACTTCCAGAATCAGACCGCGACCCCCCTTTAGCCATCTGTCGTAGCATACCGGTGGTTAGAAACAACAACAACAAGCTAGCTTTTAAAGGCACGTGCTGCCTGGCCATTGGCTGTAGTCTTTGCGGCGGTGTGTTCGAGTGACACTTTCTGGCCGAGACACCGACGACGCGAGGCAGTCGGTGTCCAGAGTGCAGCTCAGTTCTTGTGTGTCAGCGCCTCCATCAAGTGATCCTGAGCATGGGGGAGTTTCTGATATTCTATGTCTTTGTTGGAAGGTCATTGTGGTGTGTGTGTGTGTGTTTGTGTGGGGGGGGAGATTCTGGGGTGTTTTAATGCAACAATGACTGGCATTTGGTGGGGAACCCCCCCACCCCCTGAATGTGGTTAAATGGTGTCCATTAAATGTAGGCCAGGGCCTGGTAACACCGTCTGGCCTAGCAGCACTCGTGCTAATTATCTGTGCTTCGGCGAGTGGAGGCAGCGCTCAGAGGAGAGGCGTGTACAAAGGCACTGCTGACCTGCTGGTGTCCCAGACGTATTGTCCCCCCTATCTCTCTCTCTCTCTCTCTCTCTCTCTCTCTCTCTGTCTCTCTCCCTCTCTCTCTCTCTCTCTCCCCCACTCAACCCCTCCGAACCGCGTCCCGCGGCTGCTGTGTCAAGGGGCTTGCGGGTGGAGTGGGCTGGGGACCCCCCCTGAGCCCACGAGAGAGGACGGCTCCTGTCTGGCCACAATCTGTCCTCCATGCCCCACACACACACACACACACACACACGCACACACGCACACACGCACACACACACACACACACACACACACACACACACACACACACGCAACCAAATATAGCACACCCCACGCACACACACACACACACACACACACACACACGCAACCAAATATAGCACACCCCACACACACACACACACACACATGCACGCCTTCTCATTGACTTCGACAAGAGCTTGCTTTGTCACTTTCCCATAAATCCCCTCTTTCCTCATCAGGTTGGAAACAATGGCTTTGGGGAGACCGGGCTCTCCGGCTGTAGGGCTCACTCCACACAATGCCTCCCTTTGAGGAGTTTTAACACTCTGATAAACTGCTGGCATGTTACCCTCTGACCAGCCCCACTGCCTCAGCGGGCAAATACAGGTTTTAGAAAAACAAGTGATAACATCCGTCACCTAAAACAAAGTGTGAATACAGTTTTGGTTTTGTGTTGGCCTGATGCCCACTGTCACGATCAAGTGTCTTGACCTCTGCCACGGAGAGTTACTGGGCTAGATTTCCTTGATTGGAAGAGACACTTTGGACGCATGACTTAGCGCTCAGCTCATCCCTGTGCTGTTATCCCTTCACCTTGAGATCGCCACCAAAACGCAAGCTCACCGAAATAAATCACATCCTTTGTGTCGGGCGTTGGCTGACAAATGACCCTGCAGGGTATTGGCTTTAAGACCGCCGGAGCACCGGCCCCGAGAACAACCACGACGGCTTGATCAAGGTGGAGCAAATCAATTCAGGTCCTCTAGTCATCCACCCCCCGCATCCCCTTTGTCACATCCTCCAACCTCACGGGGGAGGGGGGGGGGGGAGCCACGCCCTTGAAACGAGGCGCCGTTCTCACCACACTCAGGGTGGGGTTCTCCAGATGACAGAGGTGCGTCTGTGTCAACCTATAACAGAGTGCTGTTGTGCTGTCGTGGAGGTGGTGGTTGTGGTGGTGCTGATGTAGATGGTGGTGGTGTAGATGGTGGTGGTGGTGATGGAGGTTATGGTGATGGTGATGGAGGTTATGGTGGTGCTGATGTAGATGGTGGTGGTGGTGGTGGTGGTGATGGAGGTTATGGTGGTGCTGATGTAGATGGTGGTGGTGATGGAGGAGGTGGTGGTGCTGATGTAAATGGTGGTGGTGATGTAGATGGTGGTGGTGGTGATGGAGGTTATGGTGGTGGTGGTGGTGATGGTGATGGAGGTTAAGGTGGTGCTGATGTAGATGGTGGTGCTGATGTAGATGGTGGAGGTGATGGAGGAGGTGGTGGTGCTGCATGGGGGGGGGGGTGGTTAAGCGCTGGGCGGTCTCAGCAGCGTGTGTAAAGACAAGCTGTTTGCCGTGCTGCGGCTCTGCGTGCGACCGCTGAGAGAAGACACACAGCAGGGAGGCCGTCCGACAGTCCACACAGTGGAGTCAGTGGAGCAGCATAAGCCTTCTCTGAAACAACGCCTTCCCTTCGCATGCTAAGTGACCTGACAATTATTCCAGAATTAAAGAATTGGGCTAAATATGCACACACCAAAAAAAAAAAAAACTGAAACATAATGGTACACCAATGTATAGATTTATATGAAAGAAAAATATCCTTAGCATTAAAAAAGAATTTACTTCTTTGTTTTATTCAGTTTCATAAATAACCCTGCTGATACTCTGAGACCACACCACAATTTGTGTAAATTGCTTTGGTGGTCTTAAATAAAAATGTCTTATTGTTAGTTAGGTAAGGGTAACCCTTTGTATATAATGGGGGTGTTTGGGGATCTTTCATCCCATCAAATAGAAAGGAGCAGTGAGTGTGTGGTTGGTTGCCATGGCTCCTGAGTCTGACACACCTGCAAATGGATGCTGTTGGCCTATATGGGGATTTTTTTTCTAAACAGGGCGAGTCTCACCCGACGTGCTGGTAAGTAACAAAGGGTATGGGGCTGCAGAATGACGATGTATAGGACTATAATCAATGACGTGGATTCACTTGTGGGCTTGACTTTCTGGATCATTTTTATAAAATAAAAAAATAAAAATAAAGGAAGGATTGTTGTTTCTGTTTCGGCTGCCGTACCTGTCTGAAGGTTTGGAGGTTGTGCTCTGCCTCTTCCTTCTGCAGCATCTCCTCCTGAAGCCTGCCAACAGAAACAATAAGAGTTGCGTAACGGAGCGGGGGGCTGCCACGCCCTCGCAGGGGAGACCACACCGTGGCTGTCCAGATGTACGCCACATGAAGGGCTTTTCACACGATGAAATGGCTTTTTTACGTCAAAGCATGAGTCGAACGTATGAAACTATTTACGTGTTTTACTACGTTGGCCTTAGCAACGTTCAAAACATGCCCGACACGCAGAGTTGCTGACTTCTGATCGCTTTTCTGGGAACAATGCATGTGGACGCGTTACGGCGCAGCTTTGAAGCGGTGAGCCAGCATGGAAATAGCAATCACAGACCATGGAATAAATTTTAAAGTAACCAATTTAACTGAACACAATGAAATAGCAACCCCTAGCCCCCTATATAGCTTACTATCTAATAAAACAAATATAAAAGAGAAAGGCATGCATTCGCACTTGAAAGTTTCCATCACTTTAGACGGGACCTGACTTTCTACCGAGGGAATGTAGTGAATTAATGGATTAAAAAGTTGGATGCTTCGGTTCGTCTCTGTCTAATCGAACAGCCCCGGGACGGCGGCGTCGTCGTCGTACTTTTGTCGGAGGCGCTCCACGTCGTCGCCCAAGTTGTCGCGGTCCACCTCCACCTGCGACTTCTCGCTCGTCAGCTGGTCCACCTGCTTGCGCAGTTCCCGCAACTCGTCCTCGTAGAGGTCTCCGATGCGGGACTTGCCCTGGCCCTTGAGCAGCTCCAGCTCGGACATCAGCATCTTGTTCTGCTGCTCCAGGTAGCGCACCTTGTCGATGTAGCTGGCGAAGCGGTCGTTGAGGTGCTGCATCTGTGCCTTCTCGTTGGTCCTGTTGGCCTTGAACTCCGTGTTGATGGCCTCGGACAGCGAGAAGTCCACGGCGTCCGACGAGAGACGCGGCATCTGGGCGCTGCGCAGACGGACATTCTTGGAGGCGTAGATGCTCTGGGGCGCGGAGGAGACGCTGTAGGAGGAGCGGGCGCTGGAGCGCTGCACCGCCGGGCTGGAGTACTGGCGGCTGGAGTAAGAGGTCCGCGACGCGGCGGGTCGCTCCGCGCTGAACATCCTGGAGTAGGAAGAGGTGGCGGTAGGCCTGCCGCTGCTGCTTGAACGATTACTCATCATCTTGCTGTCTTCTCTCCCGACTCCTGAAGTACTCCCTCTGAAAACACTGCAAAGTGGGCTGTTAGTTGGGATGGGTATAAGCTGCAGGCGCTCCAGCAACTGATATTCCAAGACCAGTGAGAGCTCAGCCCTGAATTCCACTTGGTTTTTATAGTCCACTCCCTATTCAAATGACATAACGGTGCGTAAAAGCAGGAGGAGTTTGGCTCGCCAGTCTGTCAGAGATTCACCCTCCTATAGGGCAGTGAAAAGAGATCCCCGCATTGCGACCCACCCCCCCAAGCCCCCTCTGCTATTGTTTTCCGGGTGTTTTCCCCTCACAAAGCAAAGAATGCAGCTTTGCAAAGGGAGCCAGTTTGACCCCCCACCCCCTGGTCGTTGATAGAGTTCGCTTGCAACGATAAACTATTTTATATATATATATATATGCAGCTTTGCATATATATGCACTATATATATATATATATATATATATATATATATATATATATATATA
>JAXIVH010000009.1:506141-508641 GCA_036785325.1 Urophycis tenuis
GGAAGTGAGTCAGTACCTCCTTCCTGCCAAGACGCTGCTACGCTACGCACTCCTCATGGACATTGTCACGCCCGCCTGCAGGAGGTCCGTCTGCTTTACCAAGGGGTTCGTATGAGATCCAGTGCTCCTCAATCCAGTGCTCCTCAATCCAGTGCTCCTCAATCCAGTGGTCCTCAATCCAGTGCTCCTTAATCCAGTGCTCCTCAATCCAGTGCTCCACAATCCAGTGCTTCTCAATCCAGTGCTCCTCAATCCAGTGGTCCTCAAGCCAGTGCTCTTTAATCCAGTGGTCCTCAATCCAGCACTCCTCAATCCAGTGGGCCTTATTTCATGTATATATATTTCCACTTTGTTTTTCGTAGCAATACGTATATGTAAACATAACTGATGAGGTTGGCATCATTTTCAACAAATGCTATGATTGCAGATCGAAAAACAACCCACTGGAAAAGTCTCTAGCTGGACTACTTTTTTAATCTTTTTGATGGTCCAGCTTCCCATTTGGTCCATTGTTTTTTTTTTATTATCATCATATGCTGATGGGACACGGGGCAAGCCACAAACTGTCCTCAATGTCAACAAATGTATTTGCCAAATTCTCTCAGCAGGTTTGATATGTACTGATGGACGGTTGTGGTGGTGACTCTCTGTGATGATTGGCTGTACCCCTCTCTTGTGAACAGCTACGGCCACTACGTGGAGGGAACGGGCTCCGTTCTGCAGTCCTGTGTGGAGGCAGAGGTAGCGTTCCACTCTCCTTCACCCTCGTTTGCTCCTTTTGTTGTTTTGGTCAAGCGTCGAGACCCAGAGGGGGCAGAATCAAACACAGTGACCCCCCCACTCTGACATGCTAAAGACGTAGCTCGTAGAGGTCAGGCGGGCTCGCGGTCGTGTGTCTGACCTCGGCCCCCTCCTCTCCTCCTGCTCCCCAGATGCACGCTGTGTTCCGAGGCCTGGAGGAGCTGTCGTCCCCCGCGCAGGACGACGAGAAGCTGAGGCGCCTGCGCACCCTGGGGCTGCGCTACTTCACCCCGCGGGAGATCGCCAACCTCATGGGCTTCCCCGCCAGCCTGGGTGAGGGGGGGAGGGGGGCGGAGCCTGGGGGAGGGGGGGGGAGGAGCCTGGGGGAGGTGGGGGGGAGGGAGGAGCCTGGGGGAGGGGAGGAGAGGGGAGGGGAGGGGAGGGGGGAAGCCTGGGAGTGGAGAGGAGAGGGGAGGGGAGGGGAGGGGAGGGGCGGAGCCTGGGGGAGGAGAGGGGAGGGGTGGTACAGGTTCAGCCTTCACACAGCCCTGACGGCCTCGCCCACTCTGGTCTCGTTATGAAGACCACACGGATTTTTAAAGTTTTATTAACATGAGGATGCTTTCTGTCTGGTATAATATATAAGATAAGATAAGATATTCCTTTATTAATCCCCCTTAGGAGAAATTCACAGTGACCAGCAGTACAAGAGGATAGAGGACTGCAATAGAAGAATATATGATATTCATATTATTCATATATATTCATATTCATATATTATTCAAATATGAAATTACTGTGACTTCGTTGTCATGGTGTAAAAGAACCGATGGGGTTTGACCGGGAATGTCCCATCAGTTGCACGGCTGAAAGGCTGCATGACATCATCCTCCCCGTCCTCCCCTTGTACCGTGCGGGCAGAAGGGTTGTTTTGACGCCGCTCTGTTCTGCGCCCCCCCTCCCCCCCCCCCCACCCCCACCCCCACAGCGTTCCCGGAGCAGATCTCCACCAGGCAGAGGTACCGCGTGCTGGGCAACAGCCTCAACGTGAGGGTGGTGGCCAGGCTCATCCAGCTCATGGTGTCCTAGCACACGCAGGGCGCAGGCAGAGGACTAGACCACGACGGACACACACTTTCAGTAGAGAGGAACCTTCTCCTGTCCGCCCGTCCGTCCGTCCGCCCGTCCATCCGACCCGGTCGGTGACTCCCCTCCGGACGGCGGGGGGAGAGGAGGGGGCCGCGGGGGGGAAACAGGTTCTCTTGACGCAGGGCGATCAGAATGCGATCAGAACGCGCTCAGCGCCGGCCCCGGGCTGTGGACCAGGCAGGCTTCAAAAGCACGGCCCATGGCCGCGGTCAAAGGTTCTGCACGGTTCTTCTGGGCGAAGAAGGCAGGCCTTGTTTCATATGTATCTTGTGACGTTGCTTTATGGTCAAAACAAATAAAATATGTTGTAAAAAAAACAAAAACAAATGTGTTTGTTATTTGTTTCATTTGCAGCCGACGTTGATTCTACTGTGTTTAAATTTGAATCGCTAATCACGTTTCACCAACAAAGTGTAAACCACTGATATTCACGGCCATGCCACTTGCCAGCCCAATAACAGTGTGAAGAACCCTTGTTGCTGGAAACATTAACACACACACACACACACACACACACACACACACACACACACACACACAACACCTGGTTACTTATTCATCGAAAACATGTGATTGACACGCTTAAAGCATTGAGTAAGTGTTATAACAA
>JAXIVH010000009.1:513641-516141 GCA_036785325.1 Urophycis tenuis
TCAGATTGTATTGTGTTGGAGACACCAGCGAGTCACAGCAGTCACTTGGCCAGAGCCCCAAGGTTAGTTATAATCTCAGCTCTGGCTGAGGACTGAAGCTTCAGATGTGGACAGGTGGGGCTGTAAAACAGTGTGCTGACGTCCACTTTTTGATGTCAGCGAGACGTGTCACGCTGTGTCACCTGATCTCCATCCGCGCGTTGGGTTGGCGAGAGCCGGCCGCAATCTCTTTACTCACGCTATACAACCGCTGATACAGGGGACGCCTCTCATGTCACCGGCAACAAAAGCGACGGCCAGTGACTTTTACAATTGGGCCAGGCCCGCACATCGCGGGCCCGGCCCATAAACGCTCGTAAACACTGTGTGTTCTCGGCCAGCCGGCGTTCCAGTGCGTGTGCGAGAGCGGCTGGCGGGCGCCGGCGGGGAACGCGGCGTGCGTGGAGGACGTGAACGAGTGCAGCCTGGCCACCAAGCCCTGCTCCACCAACCCGGCCGTGCCCTGCTTCAACACCCAGGGCTCCTTCTACTGTGGCAGCTGTCCTGCAGGTGTGGACCGCTCCCCCCCCCCCACCACCTCTCCTCCTGCTGCTCACGGCTGTGTGGCCGGCGGCTGTTTGCGGCGTTTCTCTGTCTGAAGCTACAAACGGGTTTATTTTGAGATTGATTGGGAGTGGGTTGGGATGAGGGGCGTCTCGCGCTGGGAAGGTTTGCTGCAGACCCAGATTTTGGGATTGAACCCAAAACCTGTTGACTCAGCTTGTGATGTTTTTATCACAGCCAGCGTGATCACTGTGTTGTTCTCATGGATTTAAAATGTCAGGGATTTAGATACCTACATTTTCACTGAGATATGTTCTGTGAATTGTTGATATTTATTGTGTTATTCACATTTAAAAAATGTTATCATTGTAATGTTGTAATGTTGTAATGTTATCATGTAATGTATTATCATTATAGAATATGTTTCAGTTTCACACGTCTCTCACCTTTCCACACACATCTTGATTTTTAAGCATAAAAGCCTCTCCCCAGCTCTGGTCTATGTACTGGTGACATAACCTAAATCACTGTCCCTCCAGGAGACGGTCATAATTCTGCTACCACGTGTGTCCTCACCAACACGTGCACGTGAGCCCAACACGTGTGTGCAACACGGCGCGTGTGGCTGCACCAGACCGCCGGCGACGGTCACGTGACGTGAAATGACCTTTCCACCCCCCCCCCCCCACCACCCCCCTGCTCCCCGTCCTCCGACCCTCCCCCCACCCTCCCCCCATCCTCTCCATCTCCAGGTTGGCAAGGCAACGGCTACAGTTGCCGAGACGTGGATGAGTGCTCCACCAATAACGGCGGCTGCTCCACGGCCCCCACGGTGCAGTGCCTGAACACCATGGGGTCCTTCCACTGTGGACCCTGCCCACCAGGTACAGCACCACCCCCCCCCCCCCCCTCAGGGACGCTGGGTCCCCTGATGGGTTTCCTCCTGGATTACCCTTGATACTGGCAACAAGTAGAATCCATACACTTTACAAAAATGTATTAAAGGTGCCCTTCACCGAAAACCCGTTTAGTACTTATCCTTTTGAAATACGATAGGTCACTCCGAGCTGCATATTGAATGTGAAAATGTTCTTCTACCCCCATTGCACGCATTAGCCAATGTAAGAAAAGTAGACGGATAAACGAGCGAACAATCAGAAAAGCCTTACCAACTGACGTAATTTGGTGAATTGGTATGCATGGCCTCGCCTGCCTTGGCTTGCGCCCGCTTGCAGTCCGTCACAGTGACAGACAGTGCTGTTAGCCAATCAGAGGTGAGGCATTTAAATGTCATGAATATTCATGAGCAAGAGCCGAAATCCTGTCATCCCCCCCCTACCTCCTTCACCAAACTAGAACAGCCTGAAACAGGAGCACCAGAGCATTTTTTTCACCAAAACCAGCTCACTGGGCATTCATTAATACTAGAGACCACAGTAAAATGTATGAAATAATGATGCAATGACACCTTTAAGCATTAGTTTACATTCGGTAATGCAGTAATAAGCATTATTTGCTAATTGTCTTAATTTATCATTCTTATTATCTGACAATTAACTTTTAACAGGATGATATGACATTTATGGATTGTGTATTGATATAGACATCATAGGTCTCCCATAAGACCAGCCTCTGTAACCCGCTATGTTCCCCAGGTTATGAGGGAGACGGGAGGACTTGCTCTCAGGCCAACATCTGTGCGTCCAATAATGGTGGCTGCTTCCCGTTGGCCACCTGTTCCTCAGTTCCAGGTAGACGCACGCGCGTGCACGCACATGCCCAGGCACACACAGACACACACACACACACTCATACACACACACACACACTCACACACACACACACACACACACACACACACACACACACACACACACACACACATACACTCACACACACACACACACACTCACACACACACACACACACACACACACACACACACACACACACACAC
>JAXIVH010000009.1:528641-531141 GCA_036785325.1 Urophycis tenuis
CATGTTTATGTGTATGTGTGTGTGTGTGTGTGTGTGTGTGTGTGTGTGTGTGTGTGTGTGTGTGTGTGTCTGGGTCTTTGTGTGTTTATGTGTGTGTGTGTGTGTGTGTGTGTGTGTGTGTGTGTGTGTGTGTGTGTGTGTGTGTGTGTCTGGGTCTTTGTGTGTTTATGTGTGTGTGTGTGTGTGTGTGTGTGTGTGTGTGTGTGTGTGTGTGTGTGTGTGTGTGTGTGTGTGTCTGGGTCTTTGCATGTTTATGTGTATGTGTGTGTGTGTGTGTGTGTGTGTGTGTGTGTTTGTGTCTGGGTCTTTGTGTGTTTATGTGTGTGTGTGTGTGTGTGTGAGTGTGTGTGTGTGTGTGTGTGTGTGTGTGTGTGTGTGTGTGTGTGTGTGTGTGTGTGTGTGTGTGTGTCTGTGTGTGTCTGTGTCTAACTCTGCAGATACTGTGGCCGATCGGTGCCCCCATCCATCACGAGCAGCGACAACACGCTGACCGTGCTGTTTGTGTCGGACGTCAGCCTCAGCACCGAGGGATTCCTGGCCCGCTACGTCTCCATCCCCGCCGCCACCGGTAGGCCGGCCGTCGCCTCGCGCCTGCCCCTCCTCCCCACTCCCCACTCGGAGCATGTCTGTTAGCTCCTTGGGGCTAGCGTGGCTGATAGAGGAGCATGTCTGTTAGCTCCATGGGGCTAGCGTGGCTGATAGAGGAGCAGGTCTGCTAGCTCCATGGGGCTAGCGTGGCTGATAGAGGAGCATGTCTGCTAGCTCCATGGGGCTAGCGTGGCTGATAGAGGAGCATGTCTGCTAGCTCCATGGGGCTAGCGTGGCTGATAGAGGAGCATGTCTGCTAGCTCCTTGGGGCTAGCGTGGCTGATAGAGGAGCATGTCTTCTAGCTCCATGGGGCTAGCGTGGCTGATAGAGGAGCATGTCTGCTAGCTCCATGGGGCTAGCGTGGCTGATAGAGGAGCAGGTCTGCTAGCTCCATGGGGCTAGCGTGGCTGATAGACAGCCTTGGTAAACTTCAGGGCTGCTATCGATTGTCTGGTGGTCGGTGGTTTCAGTGGTAATGGATATGTGAATTCAGACTCATCGCTCGTTAGTCATTCAGTCTTTTCTTGATTCATAGTGATGTGCTTCCAGGCTTTTCATCACTCACTTGGCTGATACATGACATATTGATTGATTGCTGGCCTCCACACTTTTGGATTATTTGTCAAAATCACCACAAAGTGCAATAATGATATTTGTGTCTCGTGTGATGATCAGTCAAGAATTAGAAAGAAAGCAAGAACATTTAATCTCCTCACTCGACAGACTCACCCCCATGCTCTGGGCAACCCCCAGACAGTCTGTCTGTCTGTCTGTCTGTCTGCAACCCCCAGGCAGTCTGTCTGTCTGTCTGTCTGTCTGTCTGCAGCCTCCGCGAGGCTGGGGGACCTTTTCAAAACATTGCACATGAATCTGCAGTCTCACGGGAGGCGTCCCGTAGTGTTTTGGTCTCGCTCACACAAAGGCCGGCGCGGGGGCACCCGGGTCCGCGGTCGGTGTCCTCAGCTCAACCTTTTCCCGGAGCTGCTCCTCCCCTCCCTGGCGCTCCGCTTCCCCACCCCCCGCCCCGCATCTCATATATCTGTCTGTCTTTATTTATTTTTATATTTTCCTCATCATCTATCGATTCTCCTCCCCCCCCCCCCCCCCCCCCCCTGTAGACTGTAGCGAGACCTTCACCTCGCCCACGGGGACACTGAGTTCGCCCAACTACCCCGGCTACTACCCCTCCATGCGGCAGTGTGTGTACAAGATCGTGGTGGCGGTCAACATGCAGATCATGCTCAACTTCACCGACTTCCTGCTGGAGAGCGATGCCAACTGCCACTACGACTACCTGGAGATCAGGTCCGGGGCTCCCGCGATGATAACAGTGATGAGTGGTGGTGATGATAACAGTGATGAGTGGTGGTGATGACAACAGTAATGGGTGGTGGTGATGATAACAGCAATGAGTGGTGGTGATGATAACAGTGATGAGTGGTGGTGATGATAACAGTGATGAGTGGTGGTGATGACAACAGTAATGGGTGGTGGTGATGATAACAGTGATGAGTGGTGGTGATGATAACAGTAATGAGTGGTGGTGATAAATAGCGGTAATGAGTGGCGGTAATGCCACCCAGGGACAGGAAGCAGGAGGGACAGGAAACTGAGACGGACACCAGGAAGGAACACCGAACACCGAAACACGCATGGGGAGGTTTCGAGTCAAGGCCTGTCTGACGAGCTCTACTGATGAATGTAGTCACTTATTTGCGATACAAAACCGTGTTCACCGAGGCCTTGCTGAGCCGAGCTTGTCTTCGGGTACCGACGATTACGGGCCAGGTAATGTGTCACAGGACCAACAGAGTCAGACAACAAGAAATGATCCAGGCTCATCACAAACTCCACGGTCTACTCCAGGTCAATATTGCAGACCATTAAAGCTAAATTCAAGGCTCAGCGCTG
>JAXIVH010000009.1:546141-568641 GCA_036785325.1 Urophycis tenuis
CTAGCAATTGAAATGCTTGAAACTTGTCCTGGTGACTTTCTTACTGTATTAGCAGCAATGAAATGTTTCACCTTCTTATGACCAATGTACTCTTTGTCGCTTTGGACAAACGCATGCTGCTAAATGCCCTAAATGTAAATGTAAATTATATCTGAAAACGCCCCATGAAGCCCAGTGCAAATTAAACTGCGTGAGGACAATGTTTCTGCCGTCCGGTGGTCCTAACCAGCATGGTCCCTGTCTGTCCCCCTCCAGTGTACGGTAACGACCTGACGGGGGAGTCAGGCCAGATCGCCTCCCCGCTGTACCCGCGCAGGTACCCCAACAACGCCGACTACCGCTGGACCGTCACCGTGGACGGAGACAGCTACGTCCAAATCCGCTTCCTGGACATAGACATCGAGGACCTGTCCAGCTGCTACTACGACCAGCTCAAGGTAAGTGAGTGTGTGTGTGTGTGTGTGTGTGTGTGTGTGTGTGTGTGTGTGTGTGTGTGTGTGTGTGTGTGTGTGTGTGTGTGTGTGTGTGTGTGTGTGTGTGTGTGTGTGTGTGTGTGTGTGTGTGTGTGCGTGCGGGTGTGTGTGTGTGTGTGTGTGTGTGTGTGTCTGGTTTGGGGAGGCATTTGCATACAGATCTTTTAATACAGTCACATTGTGGCTTGATATCCTCAATGTGAATCCTGCATATATATACTGCTTGAAGGACGATGCCGGTCTGGATGATAATCAGGCCATCTCTCTTAGCTTCACTCAAACCTCCGTTACCAATATAATTTCTATAAGTTGTGCCGGAGAGCATTTCGCTTGAACACGCCTGCTGCAAATGTATGCCATAGCAATATAGCCATTTGGTCTTTATGACAAGACACTTAGTGAATCACCATACAAGGACTTCACAATGATTTTGCCCACAAACTCCATACAGAGTACATCGATTACAAAAGACCTAAGTGCTCTATTGTCTTTTTTTTTTTTTACATCTGTTGTGAGACTGCGCTCGGGCACTCTGGCCTTCGAAACCAGGGGAGACTGCAGCCAGGGTTTAATCACCCAGACTCATTGTCCTTTAAGCTTCCTCCGGTTGCTCATAATTAAGGGATTTAATGGGTTCAAATGGCCGGTGAGTGTCAGAGCCCTGTTGCTGAGCAATTGGAGACGCAACGCACTCCGGCACAAAGCCCCCTCATTAGCCGCGCACATCCCTTCATGCATGCACACAAACACACCAGCATGAACACGCAACACGTCACACGGGATTGATTACCTCATGGAGCTAACGTGCATGAGAAATAGATGCAGCACTCTGGCAGCGCTTCTGCTCCATGTGCTCACCGTTGCAGGCCGACTGCCTGGTGTTTGGGTTTAGACGCGCCTGTGCGTTCGTACGCACAGGCAATTTGTCATGTAACAGCCCACACTAACTCGCCGCTAACGCAATCACACACCCACTCACCAATTCACTCACTAATTCAGTCACTAATTCACTCACTGATTCACTCACTAATCCACACATTTCCTGACAATCGCTCAACACCGGAAGGTTCAGCAGAGGCAAGGGTTTCGCGGCCACAATCTGTGTCCTGCCGTAGACCCCAACAGCATCGTGACATCAAACAACACACCGTCACCTGCTCCTCCCACCTGACCCGCCCGGGACCCCTGCGCCCCCCCCCCCCCCCCCCCCCAGGTGTTTGACGGGCCCAACGTGCACAGCTACCCCATCGGCACCTTCTGCGGGGTCCGCCCCCCGGCCCCCCTGCGCAGCACGGGCAGCGCCGTGACGCTGGAGTTCCAGTCGGACTCGTCGGTGAGCGGCAAGGGCTTCCTGGTGGAGTGGACGGCCGTGCAGGACTCTGGGCCGCTGCCCACCATCGCGCCAGGTCAGAGGTCACCGCCGCAGGGGTCATGGGGTTTGGGGGGAACGGATGGCCCGTTGTAGATTTTTCTGGTCAGATTTCTTGCGTGCTACAAAATGCAATACATAACAGATAAGAAAAAGCAATCTATCGCCGTTCAGCGCGTTTATCAGCAGGATCTCGCGTGTGTGTGTGTCTTCTCGGCTGACGTGCCGTCGTCATGACAACCCTTCCAGGCGCGTGCGGCGGCGTCCTGGTCCCGGAGGACTCGCCGCGGTTCCTGTTCTCCCCCGGCTGGCCGGCCAACTACGCGGCCGGCCTGCAGTGCTCCTGGGTGGTCCGCTCGCCGGGGTCCACCGTGGAGCTCAACCTGCTGTCCCTGGACATGGAGGGCTCCGCGCCCTGCTACTACGACAGCCTGGTGGTCCGCGACGGTGAGGCCCGGGGGCCCGCCGGGTGACAGGGTGAATGTGCTGTAAATGTGTGATTGTGTGACTGTATATATGTGTGACGGTGTGAATGTGCTGTAAATGTGTGATTGTGTGACTGTATATATGTGTGACTGTGTGACGGTGTGAATGTGCTGTAAATGTGTGATTGTGTGACTTTATATGTGTGTGACTGTGTGACGGTGTGAATGTGCTGTAAATGTGTGATTGTGTGACTGTATATACTGTATGTTCAACTTCACTGAAGGTGCAATATCCCAAAGTGCAATCTCACTCCTGCCATCATGTTGGTTTATTGTTTTATTGTTTCATATCTTATTGTTTTATAGGTCATGGTTTTATATCAATTTTTTTTTATAGCTTACAGCAAAGACATACATTTGTCTTATGTTTGTATTTAGCACCTTTAATTTGTCTAGTATGACCTTCAGTTTTGTGTGTGTGTGTTTAGTTTAGTTTTTGTATGAATGCTCTGTTGGTATTGCTACTCGGTGTACTCGTTTAGTGTCAGTCGTGCGACGACAACAAAGGAATTCTACTCTATTGTGATTGTGATCATACAGCTGCGGCTTCACTGTTCTCACATTTCTTTCTTGATCCCGGGAGGAAATCCTTTCCGAGTGTATGTGTGTGTGTGTGTCTCTGTCTGTGTGTGTGCGTGCGTGCGTGCGTGCGTGCGTGCGTGCGTGCGTGCGTCCGTGTGTGCGTGCGAGCGCTCTCAGTGAACACACGTTCACGGTGCCTGTACGACCTCTACCCCTGACACCAGGTGACAACAACCTGTCTCCCCTGCTGGCCACCCTGTGTGGCAGGCAGCTCCCAGGGCCCCTGCACTCCACCGGGGACTCCCTGTTCCTCCGCTTCACCTCAGACAGCAGCGTCAGCGGGCGGGGCTTCAACGCCTCCTACACCAGAGGTCAGACCCACACCCCAATTAGGACGGAGCGAGGGAGAGGGAGTGTCACAGAGAGTCAGAGAGGGAGCGGGAGAGTCAGAGAGAGAGAGAGAGTCAGAGAGAGAGAGAAAGAGAGACTGATAGAGAGAGAGAGAGAGAGAGAGAGAGAGAGAGAGAGAGAGAGAGAGAGAGAGAGAGAGAGAGAGAGAGAGAGAGAGAGAGAGAGAGAGAGAGAGAGAGAGAGAGAGAGAGAGAGAGAGAGAGAGAGAGAGAGAGAGAGAGAGAGAGAGAGAGAGAGAGAGAGAGAGAGAGAGAAAGCGAGACTCCGATAAGGAAGAACATCAGATAAGTACATCCTACAAAAGCCAACAAAAACAAGAGAATATATGTATTATTAATAATATATATAATAATCGTATCGCTTAATGGTTTTGACCGGTCCCCTGCATTCAGAGGACAATGGGAAAATCTGAAAGAGAAACTGAGGGTTACAGAGGATTGAACATCAGCTGCATCAAACGGGATATCTATTGATCCACAAATATTGGGATGTATGTTTTCTTCACCCAAACACCGATCCCCAGGGGTTTGGTTGTGGTAGGCTGCCATCTGTGATGATGACAGGAAGGCCTCAGGCAGGTCCAGGTAACAGCAGCTGGTGTAAGTCAATACTGTCTCAGATCTCTTTATTTGTGTTAGAGACCTTTTCTTAAAGGGCCACATAAAGGCCCAGTCCATGTTAAATTTCATTTTGAGATAATAGCAATTTCACTGTTTTTAATACATATAGATGCACATGGTTGTCATAGAACAAGATCAGATATAATGATCATGAATACATATGAAACATTTTGCACAAGGGAAGGTAACATTTGTGATAAAGACCAGCCCGACTCATACACGACCAGTGACGCTCTGTCTTGAGTGGTTTTGTTGTTTCGGGGCAATGTCAGGTTGCGGGGGTCTCCTGCACGCCAACAGAGGGGTCCTCAGCAGCCCCCGGTACCCCCAGAACTACCCGCCAGGCCTGGACTGCAGCTGGCACGTCATGGTCACCCCCGGCTTCAGTGTCTCCGTCACCTTCCAGACCCCCTTCCAAGTGCAGGGCTTCAGCACCCAGTGCAGCAGCGGGGACTATGTAGAGGTACGCACTATGTAGAGGTACGCACTATGTAGAGCTACTACTATATAGAGGTACGCACTATGTAGAGGTACTACTATGTAGAGGTACGGACTATGTAGAGGTACGCACTATGTAGAGGTACGCACTATGTAGAGCTACTACTATATAGAGGTACGCACTCTGTAGAGGCACTACTATGTAGAGGTACGGACTCTGTAGAGGTACGCACTCTGTAGAGGTACGCACTATGTAGAGGTACTACTATGTAGAGGTATTACTATGTAGAGGTACGGACTATGTAGAGGTACGCACTCTGTAGAGGTACGCACTATATAGAGGTACTACTATGTAGAGGTACACACTATGTATAGGTAGTACTATGTAGTGGTACACACTATGTAGAGTCACTACTATGTAAAGGTACACACTATGTATAGGTACTACTATGTAGAGGTACACATGATGTATAGGTACTACTATGTAGTGGTACACAATATGTAGAGGTACTACTATGTAGTGGTACACACTATGTAGAGGTACTACTATGTAGAGGTACACACTATGTAGAGGTACTACTATGTAGTGGTACACACTATGGAGAGGTACGGACTATGTAGAGGTACAGACTATGTAGAGGTACAGACTATGTAGAGGTAAGGACTCTGTAGAGGTAGGGACTATGTAGATGTATGCACTGTGTAGAGGTACAGACTATGTAGAGGTGCACTAATTAGAGCTACGGTTGGTATTCTGTTGTTTCATGAGATGGAGGTTCATGTTAACCCTTCGCTTGCGCTGTGCTTTGATAACTGAACGGTCTCCGCCGGTTTTGCTCGAAAAATGATTCACATCATGTTTTGTGACGTGGTCGCTCACCATGTGACATTATTGCTTTGCGTTTATAGATTCCATTACAACTCTGAGTGTTATTGATTGTCATAAAATACCTCTTTTCCCTCTCTATTCTTCCTCCCCCACTCCATATTGCCTTTTATCCACCCTCCCTTGATGTGTCTCTTGACATCCTCCTGCCCACAACCCTTTCATCTCAATCTCCCCCCTCCACCCCTTTCCTCCGTCAACCTCCGTCACCCTCCATCTGTATTCCTTCCTCTTGGTCCTTTGTGCTCACGTTGCTCCTCCCCTCCTGCACCCTCCCTCCCCCGTCCTCCCACTCCGCCTCCTCCGCCCCTCCTCCACCCCTCCTCCGCCCCTCCTCCGCCCCTCCTCCGCCCTCCTCCACCCCTCCACCGCCCTCCCCCACCCCCCCGTGTTTTAAATGGAACATGACTCCTCCTATCTGTCCCCCCCCTCCCCCACCCCCACCACCACCCTTATCATCACTCTGATCTCTTCTCTTTAATTACCTCTCTCCAAACCACAGCTGAGGAACGGCCCAGATGCCACGTCTCCATCCCTGGGGGGCCGTCTGTGCGGCACCAGCCCCCCCGCGGGGACGCTGCGGACCACCGACAGCGACCTGCACGTCCGCTTCGTCTCGGACGCCACCAACGAGGGCGCCGGCTTCAAGCTGACCTTCGAGGCCAGGAGTCTGGGTAACCACGGCAACGACCCTGGCTCTCTGTGGGCCCTTTAGTTTACTGGGGGCTCGGTGACAGGACACAGGAAGGGATGTCCTCTCTAAGGGGATTACTTCTGTTTCTCTTCTGCTTGAGTGCTGAAACGAAGCAACATCTGCAGATTTGGCTCACCACGTTCCTCCTTTTATCTCATATGGCGATACGAGTTATCCATTGGACTAATTTGACACTATTTGTGTTTGCCAGTCGGATGAGGGAAACGCCGTCTATGCAGGTGGCTCCGAAGTTCCGGTGATTCAGAGTCTTAATTTCCCGAGGGACCGTGAATCACAGGCGCCGCGCTAAAGATAGCCACGCGAAGCAATCGAGGATGTGAATAAATACAGCGCAAATATGCATGCGAAAATACACCGGGAGCAATAAAGCCTCTATAAATAGCGTTCCTATCTATTCGTAGACGTACACGAAATGCACATCAAGGGAAGCAAGTGAGCAGGTGACTGCTGCTGCTGTAACCACAGTGTGCCCTCGCTCTCTCTGCTCTGTCTCTGTCTCTCGCCCGCTTTGGGGGGGGGCGCGCAGCCTGCGATGGGTTCATCGAGCTGGGCGATAACGACCCCCCGGGGTACATCACCTCGCCCAACTACCCGCAGAACTACCCCCAGAACACGGACTGCATCTGGGTCATCACCGTGCCCAACGGGGAGTCGGTCCAGCTGGACTTTGAGGACGAGTTCTACGTGGAGGCCACGCCCAGGTAAGTGCAGGAGGACCCGGGCCCTTGGTGGTACCTGACGTGGTACCTGAGGTGGTACCTGACGGTAGACCTCCCGTGATGAGTTGGTTCTCCACCGCTGGGTGGATCTGACCTCAGATGTTCACGCGTTGCTCTTCAGGAGTCCATACAGGGACTCCCAAAGTGTATGTGACTGTGCTGAGGCCTCTACGAAGGCCCGGCACGTGTCCTTTGAACATGTATGCTGGCCACAGTGAGGGCGGGACTTCCCAGCATGCTTCAGTGAGAGCGACGTCCGTTTTAGTGACCTTGGGTTGGTGGAGAGCAGAGAGAGGGCGGGGACTCCAAGTCCAGAGATTCTTCTCGTCAAACAGCTCATAGGAAGTCAGGGACCTGAAAGTAGCGCTGAGGTACAACCGGGTAGGTGAAGACACCTTCTCCTCCCTCTCCCAGCTGTGCCTTCGACTACCTGGAGCTGAGGGATGGAGCCTCGTCGGAGGCTGCCCTCTTGGCGAGGCTGTGCGGCACCACCAGGCCCTCGACCCAGCGTTCCACGGGTTCCTCCATGTTCCTGAGGTTCCGCACGGATGCCAGTGTCACGCACAAGGGCTTCAAGGCCAAGTACTCTATAGGTGAGGCGGACGTACACAATTACACACACACACACACACACGCGCACACACGCACGCACACGTACACAATCACACACACACATACGCACACACGCACACACGCACACACGCACACACACACACACACACACACACACACACACACACACACACACACACACACACACAAACGCCCACACACACACCCATGCCCACAAGTAAAGTCTTGCTGACAAACAGATGCACACAAAATCACACTGTCAGTGTTTGAAAAAGTTTCAAGTAAAATTATGTTGTTAAATACATGTGTGTCAATTAAGTAAAGATCTATAAGCAACATAGAATCCAGTCAGACATGATCCGGTGTCATGGTGAAACCCCGCTGTGTGTGCCGGTCCTCAGCCACGTGTGGGGGGACCTACACGGGCCAGAGCGGCACCATCCGGAGCCCCGGCTTCCCGGGGGCCAACTACCCCGACGGCTCGGGCTGCGAGTGGTACCTGCAGGGCCCCACGGGGCACTACCTCACCCTGAGCTACGGGGCCCTCAGCCTGCAGGGCAGCCCCGGCTGCTCCAAGGACTACGTGGAGATCCGCGAGTACAACGCCTCGGGTACAGACACGTGTATCCACATCCACACATCCATCACGCCCTCTCCGATCCTCTTCTGAACATCCAGCTCTCAGCTCCATCTGCCAACCTATCCACCGTGGGGGTCAAGAGCTTTTAGCTGATCTGCTCCCCCACTGTTACTTCTTACTTGTTTTTTTTGGTTGTCTTATAAGGTGTCCTTGAGTGCTTTGAAAGGCGCTTTTAAATAAAAGTGTTATCATTATTATTTTTATAATAATAGTTATTATTATATACGAGATTACGACATTTTGGCTTATAATACTTTTTTTGAGGGTAATATCACATGACAACGTAAACTCCATATCATCAGAAAAACGGCTGATGACGCTGCTGTACATTGTATATAATGATATATTGAAGCGTATAAACACTGGAGAATAGCAAACAGAAAACCCGACGACAAACTTGTTCCCACAGCCAGAACAAGGTGTCTGTGTTTGGGCCCTTCCTGCAGGGCGTGTCCTGGGCAGGCACTGCGGCAGCAGCATTCCTGCCCCCGTGGAAACTGGAGACAGCTTTGCTTACGTGAAGTTTGTCAGCGACGCGAGTGTGAGCGCGGCCGGCTTCAGCCTCTCGTATCAAGCCAGCGTGGAAGGTACGGTCAGCGTGGACACCTCGTGTTCTGAGCTGCACAGAGGTGCTGTCATCGTGTGTGTATTTCATCAGAAAGAGCGTTAAGGCCAAAGTGAGTTTGCACATACAAGGAATGTATTTTCTCACAGTGAGGAAAACCAAAACACAAACAAATGACACAAACCAGCGCAAACAAAATGGCGCGATTCACTTCCACGGTTTGATTTCATGGGGTGCCAACTCCACAAAGGTTAACACCAAATAAAGAAACTCCTAAATTAAAATCATGCAGTGCAGAAATCTGAAGTAGAAAGATGGTGGAAACTCATGGGAGCAGAGGAGCTGAGTCTTTGTCCTGTGCTGCTCCTTCCTGCAGTCTGTGGAGGAGAGCTCAACGCCCACTCGGGGACCATCTCCTCCCCCAACTACCCCAACCTCTACCCACACAGCCGCGTCTGTCGCTGGGAGGTCATCGTGGCCCGCGGCCGCAGGGTCACCCTGACCATCAACGACTTGAGGCTGGAGGGCTCTGGGGCCGTGTGCAGCTCCGACTACGTGGAGGTAGGGTGATGATGGTGATGACGATGATGAGGAGGAGGAGGATGAAGATTATGAGGATGATGACGAAGATGATGATGAGGATGAGGATGACGATGATGATGATGATGATGATGATGATGATGATGATGATGATGGTGAAGATGATGATGATGATGATGATGATGATGATGATGATGATGATGACTTAAAACTTAAAACTCCCAACGTCTTGATTGTTCGACATGCATACATTGCAACATCAGAACCCATCAGAACGCACAAAACCCAAAACAAATGGGCCTTACTTCCTCTTCCTCTTCCTCTCCCCCCACCCTCCTCAGGTTCGGAACGGGCTGGCTGCAGACTCGCCCCGACTGGCCCGGTACTGTGGCTCGGTGCCGGCGGGCACCCAGGTCCGGTCGTCGGGCCACACCCTGACCGTGGTGTTCCGGACCGACGCCTCCGTGTCCAACGGGGGCTTCACAGCCACCTACACCACGGAGGAGGCTGCGGGTCAGTGGACCGGTTCTACAGCCAGAGGGTTCTGTATGGTTAGAGCAGCGGGGGGGGAACGTCACGCTCAGCTGGTTGTGTTAGCTTAGTTTGTTGCAGGCTTTCATGTCTATTCACATTGCAGAGGATATGCTCAGACTTTGTTATTTGTCCTTTGACTTATTCATGAGTGAGGGGGAGCACAACGATGACCTCATCCCCACACATATCTCAAATAATACATGAAGTCTTAGTTTTATTGCACTCACACTCCAAATCCCTCGAGGGACTTCTTAGCTTCTGAGCTCCATGCAGTTCTGCTTTTTTAATTGTATTTTCCAAATTTCCATTTTACATCGTGTTTAGCAGAATTTAGCAGACGTTTCTGTCCAAAGTGACTCGAAGCACACAATCCCACTTGGAGCGGCGACGAGAAATCCAAAGCGCCGTGTGGCTTGATCTCAGAGATCATCAGCCAACATCTGGACAGAGGGCCGCGGCAGCAGTGGCAGCGCCTACGTACTCTCTGCACTAAAACCTGACATAACATCTCCTCTGACGTTCTCCCCCCGGGGGCAGTTTGCGGCGGTATCCTGAACAACCCCGCTGGGGGGAACATCACCTCCCCGGGGTACCTGGTGTCCAACTACAGCAGCAACCTGAACTGCGAGTGGCTGATCCAGAACCCGCAGCACGTCAACTCCTCCATCGTGGTGCTGATCGAGGACCTCCACCTGGAGCACCACCAGACCTGTGAATCGGACTACCTGCAGTTCCGTCTGGGTGAGGGGACGCGCCTTCATGGCCGCGCAGCACTTATTTCCTCTGTTTTGAGCTGGAGGTCAACCTTGTTCAAGATCAAGTTCATGGTCATGAGGGGTTCTTCCAGATGTGTATTCTGTATCTTCTCTCTCTCTCTCTCTCTCTCTCTCTCTCCCTCTCTCTCTCTCTCTCTCTCTCTCTCTCTCTCTCTCTCTACCTCTCTCTCTGTCTCTCTCTCTCTCTCTCTCTCTCTCTCTCTCTCTACCTCCCTCTCTCTCCCTCTGTCTCTACCTCTCTCTCTCTCTCTCTCTCTCTCTCTCTCTCTCTCTCTCTCTCTCTCTCTCTCTCTCTGTGTCTCTACCTCTCTCTCTCTCTCTCTGCAGGGGACTACAATGGGGAGATGCTGGCTAAGTTCTGTGGTCAGACCACGCCGGCGTTGCCCATCGTGGTGTTCACCCCCGAGCTGTGGGTCCACTTCCAAACGGACCAGACGGAGGGGGACCTGGGCTTCAAGGCCAAGTACATGTTCTCCGGTCGGTTCCCACAGAAGAAACTATACTCAACCGCAATTGTTTTATATGATTCATTTGTTTTACTTAAAACAGATATATGCATTTCGATTTCGGCCTAGATATTTACTTCTTATTATTTGTATTTCTAAACTTTCAGATTGTGGTGGATGGCAGACAGGAGAGGGAGGTGTGCTTGTCAGCCCAAACTACCCCAACACCTACCCGGGCCCCAGCCGCTGTGCCTGGCTTCTGGAGGCCCCCGTGGGCCACACCATCACTGTGAGTCAGCTGGAGACTAAAGGCTGGGTTTAACGTCACACTTTATATAACGTTATATTGGTTAGGTGAAACATACTCTCAGTGAACATGGATGGGATATGTAAGCGCAAGAGTACTTCCTCATGAGCGACTGGTCATCTGAACTGGAAGAGTTAGGAGGTTTGACAGCTGGTTGCCGTTTATTACAAAAATAAAACCATGTCTGCGATTCTGGCTCGTCCTGATCCAAGCTCAGTTACTTTGGCTTTTTGTCACTTTGTCACAAAGCTTTGAAATTAAGAAGCAGACGCTTTTATCCAAAAGGGCCTTGGAAGAGGGAGGCTTGCCAACATAACAGGGACAACATTAAATCTACGAAAAAGTCTACTGCGTCCTTGATACAAAACAACTAGGGAAAGTGCAGAGTGTCCATGACAATCAGAAACAGGGGGCACATTGTCACTGTTTATCACTGATGTGTAATGCTCTCAAGCTGTCGCTGCCCCACCCGCCCATGCACTGCTGTGCGTCCCCCGTCTCTCCGCAGCTCACCTTCACCTACTTCAGCCTGGAGGCCCACGCCCAGTGCCAATGGGACTCGCTCACCATCTCAACGGAGGCTCCCCGGGCTCGCCCATCATTGGCCAGTACTGCGGCACCAGCTCGCCGGGGACCGTCCAATCGGGGTCCAGCAAGATGGCGGTGGTGTTCCTGGCCGACCACAGTGTGTCGCGCGGCGGCTTCCTGGCCTCCTGGACGTCGGACTCCTCAGGTCGGCGGCGCCGGCGGGTTCTCAGATCTTCATGTTTGTGACGAAGATGAGGTCAGGACTTTGTGGAATGAAACAGTGTGTTGACCTTTGGCTTCCTATGGCGACATGGCGCTTGCTCTCTCTCTCTCTCTCTCTCTCTCTCTCGCTCTCTCTCTCTCTCTCTCTCTCTCTCTCTCTCTCCTCCCTCCCTCCCTCTCTCTCTCTCTCTCTCTCTCTCTCTCTCTCTCTCTCTCTCTCTCTCTCTCTCTCTCTCTCTCTCTCTCTCTCTCTCTCTCTCTCTCTCTCTCATCTCTCTCTCCTCCCTCCCTCCCCTCCCTCCCTCCCTCCTCCCTCCCTCCTCTCTCTCTCTCTCTCTCTCTCTCTCTCTCTCTCTCTCTCTCTCTCCCTCTCTCGTCTCTCAGGCTGTGGCGGCGTGATCCACGCCGACGCCGGCACCATCCGCTCCCCGGGCTACCCGCAGAACTTCCCCGCCAACACCGAGTGCGCCTGGCAGCTGGTGGGCCACGAGAGCGGCCACCTGGAGATGAGCTTCAGCGCAGACTTCCAGATCCCAGGGACCTGCCAGAGCAGCTACCTCAAGGTAGGCTGGGTGGAGGGAGTGAGGGGAGGGCTGGGTGGAGGGAGCAGTGACGGAGCATTGAGGGGGGTGGAAGGACAGACGGAGCAAACAAAGGGATCGCGTAAACCCATCCATTGTGATTCTATCTCGCGTTCTCGTTATTCAAATATCGATTCCCCATATGTTGACCGCTGTGTGGAAGTAAAGGTGACGTGGAGAGCAGGCAGGAATGGTCAACGGTTCTGCACGGTCGGAGATGGAAGAGAACGAGGAGATACACCAAATGGACAACAAATGGACGCCAAATAGACACAAGGGTTCAATCAGAGGGGAGGATATAGTGGTTATGGAGTGCATGTCCAGTACAGTAATGGCAGCAGAGAGCAACACAGATTTACGGCGCGGCAGTGAAGTGGGACATGAGGAGAACATGTTTTCACCACGCTGACCTCAGCGCTTTGCCCCGTGTTGCCTCCTCAGCAGAGATCTATAAGAGCCGCATAGAATTCCCCCCCGTGGGATTGGCGTGCTTTATTAGCCCAGCTAAATTGAATCATGTTGCGCACGCACACGCACACGCGTGCCTTATTGCGGTCTCCTCTGTCTGCACCCATCTCTCCCTGATGAACACACACCCACCGTGCGCCGTGAGGTCGACAGGCTGTAGTGTGTTGAGACGTCTGTAGTGATTCATGGTGGGGACCCCCAAGTTCTTCAAATGTGTTATCTTCTTGAATAGTGATGGTTAGCGGCGAGTTTGAGCGCACCTTGCATTTTTATTGCAGTTCCTATTTCCGTTCCAAATGTCTTGGCTGTTTCTGCTCGTGTGTTATTTAGCTTGTGTTTACATATCTTGTACAGGCCGTCTCTAGATGGCTTACCTACTTAATATGTTTTATAAATGGCCTTTCATGTAATGTATATAAAGTATAGCCATCTTATCATGCCATGGTCATACTCATACATATTCTGATTCATGGTCATATCCGTGTTCAGTTCCTATTCCTATTAATATTCATGATTCCATTCATAGTGATGCAGCTATTCCAGTAAATGAATATTTTATTCATTCATTCATTCATAATCCTATGAGGGTTCCTAACCATGTTCATATTCACGTTGAGGTTCCAATTCCAATTCCTATTCATATTCAGGATTCCATTCATAATTAATCAATTCATTAATCAATCCATTCAGTCATTCATTCATTCATACCCTGTGTGTGTGTCCTGCCAGGTGTGGTCAGGCAGCAGTCAGACCAGCGAGGCCCTGCTGGCGACGGGCTGCGGCTCGGTGCCCCGGGCCCCGTCATCGCCCCCGGCAACGTGGTCACCGCCCGCCTCCAGTCGTCCGGCCCCCCTGGGCGGGGCTTCCTGGCCTCCTTCAGCTCCAGTGAGGCAGCGTGCATCGTTACTGGTCATGTGGTCCAACTGTCCCGGAGTCAAACGCGCAACCCGACACCTTCTGCACAAATTCTCGATAAAATACAGAACGCGTTTCTAGTCACAGCGACGCGAATGCTGGCGCAGTAAACACGCCGTGTCAATGTTATCGACAGCGTGTGCTGCATTATTTAAACTATTCGATATTGCCGTTCGATATGACACAGCTATGCATACTACCGTTATGCATAGCATGCAAGTGGTTGGATTTTTTTGGATTTTGCGGTTGGAAATATCTAGCTTAGTACGAGGCAGTAACATTCAATGTAGCAACAGTAGTCCTGTTCAAAATGGACAATGTACACGTGATGCATGCAATTCTGTCTGCATGTCTGTCTGTCCATGTGTATACATGTATGTGTGAAACGTCGCAACGCCAACGCGCTGCCCTCCCCCTCTTGACTGAACCCTCGGTGGGCAGCCGTGGCCTACTGGTTAGGGCTTCGGACTTGTAACCGGGGGGCTGCCGGTTCGAACCCCGACCAGTACGAACGGCTGAAGTGCCCTTGAGCAAAGCCTAACCCCTCACAAGCCCCGCTGTTGCAGGCAGCTCACTGCGTCGGGATTAGTGTGCTTCACCTCACTGTGTGCCTCACCATCACTGTGTGCTGAGTGTGTTTCACTACTTCACGATTGGGTTAAATGCAGAGACCAAATTTCCCTCACGGGATCAAAAGAGTAATTATTCTTCTTCTTCTTCTTCTTCAGGGTGCGGGGCCAACTTCACGGCCCCCAGGGGCCGCCTTGTGTCCCCCAACTACCCCGCCGACTACCCCAACCACTCCAACTGCAGCTACGTCATCGACGCGGAGCTGAGCGCGCCGTCATCCTGCTCACCTTCAGGACCTTCCAGGTGGAAGGTGAGCCAGCGCAGGAGCCTTCCTCACCACGTCTTCATTGGACGTGTGTTGGAAGCAGTGAGCGACACACACACACACACAGAGCTGCAGCGATGCACCTGAGGCAGGCGGTTGGTTGGAGCCGGTAGCCGTTGTGAATCATTAACGTGTCGGTTGCTAGCCGTGGTTCATTTGTTGGTTCAGGGCGTTTTACTGGGCAGTATAGTCGCTGTTTGAGATCACTGGGATTCAGGCTGCTGCAGGTCAGATTTCAGAGTCGTAAAGCGAGAGAGAGGGGCGAGAGAGAGGGCGAGAGAGAGAGTGAGAGAAGAGAGCAAGATTTATGTATATATAATAGAACATATAAATAAATGATCAACACCCCAGAAAAAGTAAACTCGAAACGGATAGTCCTCAGAGCCCATTTCACCCTCTAATAGCTGACGGGTGGCCCTGGCATTTCTAACAAATTACACTCAAATTAAAGCTCTTAATCTCACCTGCAGCGCCATTAAAGCTGGCACCTGGTATTTCCCTCTTTTCAGGGATGGTTAGGAGTGCTGAGGGTGCCCTAAGGGGAACGAACAAATAATGGTGGCATAAACAAGCACAGTAAAAGTCAGGTCAGGAAAAAAACAGATTAGTAGCTACTGCACCAACAAACCTCTCACCACACATCTCACCCACGCCCACGTCTCCCCCACGTCTCCCCCCCCCCCCCCCTCCAGCCCACTCCAGCTGCAGGTTCGACGGGGTGAGGCTGTACCGGGGCGTGACCCCCACCCAGACGCCCCTGGCCACCCTCTGCGGCAGCACCATCCCCGGCCCCTTCCTCCACCTTCGGCCCCATGCTGCTCAACTTCTACTCCGACTCCAGCATCTCTGACAACGGCTTCCAGGCCGAGTTACGTGGCCCTGGGTGAGTGAGGCGTGTCACGCGGCGTTTAGGGAACAGGAAGCGGCCTTCCTGCACGGGTGTCGGGGTGACAGGCGGCTACCGAACGATCATAATAATCTCGCCCCTGTCGATCGAAGCCTCGTGTGGTTGATGAGTGAACCGTGAACCCCCCCCCCCCCCGGCCTCTCGTGAGTAGAGAGGCAGACCGGTGTGGAGCTCAAACGGCCGGCCTTGGCCCTCGATCAGCCCGGGCCAGGGGTCCGACCGTGCGGTCGTGTGGAGCTATGTGCTTCGTCATCGGTAAAACCGGCGGTGTTTGTTTTGGGGGGGGTGGCGAGCTGTTTACCCCCCCCCCCCCCGCAGCAGGGGAAGAGGGGGGGGGGTGGAATGGGAGGAATGGCAGGACGCTGCGCTTTTTGAACAATCAGAGGGGATTTGACCACAGCGGCCCGATGGAGGGGACAGGGGGGACAGTGGACCAGAGAAAAAGAGGGAAGGAGAGAGAGAGAGAGAGAGAGAGAGAGAGAGAGAGAGAGAGAGAGAGAGAGAGAGAAGAGAGAGAGAGAGAGAGAGAGGCTGAATGGGGGGGAACTGTAGATTACATCATAACAACCTGGTCACAAAACAAGAGCGTCCCAAAGCCCCCCCCCCCCCCCCCACCCCCCACCCCCACCCACCAAAAACAACAAAAACAATCACAGCAAGACCTGGAGTAGACATGTCACAGTTACGTGACAACTGTGACAGTTGTCATGAGTGGCAATGATGTAAAACCTAAATGTAATTCACCATTATGACAATGAAATGACACTGACATCATGCAGGCTTTTCACAAAGACGCACACACACACAACGCACACACACACACACACACACACACACACACACACAAGGCTTGGGATCTCATTTCACACCCGTCATATCTCAAACTGGCTGTCAGTGGTTCCCAGGGGAATATGTGCCTCCGAAGAAAGGCTGGTGGGACACAGTAATACAACTCTGTCATCAATAATGCTTTCTGAAATTTGCTGTTAATGCCTCGCCTCAGCTTTCTGTGCCCGTCTCATATTCTTTCACAAATTGTAGTCTTTTTAACCATTGATATTTGGTGTGTGTGGTCTGTGTGTGTGTGTGTGTGTGTGTGTGTACGTGTGTGCGTGTGTGTGTGTGGTGTGTGTACGTGTGTGCGTGTGTGTGTGTGTGTTTGTGCGTGCGTGCCTGCATGTGTGTGTGTGTGTGTGTGTGTGCGTGTGTGTGTGTATGTGTGCGCGCTGGTGTGTGTGTGTGTGCGTGCGTATGTGCATGTGTGTGTGCGTCTGTGCGCGTGTGCGTGTCTGTGCGTCCTCCACAGCGTGCGGCGGGCTCTTCAACAGCACGGCGGGCACGGTCAGCAGCCCCGCCCTCTCCATGACCAACTACCATCACAACATCAACTGCTCCTACCACATCATGGTCCGCAGCAACAAGGTCATCGACCTCAAGTACGGAGGGGGACGAGGGAGAGAGAGAGAGAGAGAGAGAGAGAGAGAGAGAGAGAGAGATGAGAGAGAGAGAGAGAGAGAAGAGATGAGAGAGAGAGAGAGAGGAGAGAGAGAGAGAGAGAGAGAGAGAGAGAAGAGAGAGAGAGGAGAGAGAGAGAGAGAGAGAGAGAGAGGTGTGTGAGGACCACCTACCAGTGACGGCCCCCCCTCTCCCCCCAGGTTCAACACCTTCCCACCTGGAGTCGTCGTCTCCGGCATGTCGCTTTGACTCCGTCTCGGTGTACGACGGTGGGGAGCACGGCGGCGCCCCCTGCTGTGGCCGCTTCTGCGGCGGCGCGGGCCCTGGCCGCCCACAGCTGCGCTCCTCCACCAATCAGCTGCTGCTGGTGTTCATCACCGACCACACGGTGAACGGCATTGGTTGGCGCGCCCACCTACTTCGAGACGCTGGGTAAGGGCGGGGGCGAGTCCGAGGCGCCCCCCGGGGGACTGTTGATGTAGAGATGGGATGTGTGGATGTGGGATGTGTTCTGTTGTCTTTGTAACAAGTGGTTATCGCTTCGTTGTTATGCTATGTGGTGCTGGTGGAGGTGGTGGCGGGGGTGGAGGTCGGTATCGTGGTGGAGGTCGGGAGTGGTGAGAGGGGTCGGTTGTGGTGGTGGTTGTGGTCGGTGGTGAGTGTGTGGTTGGGGTGGGGTAGGTGGTGGTGGTGGTGGTGGTGGTATCGTGGTGAGGTGGGAGTGGTGAGAGGGGTGGTGGTGGTGTTGGTGGTGGTGAAGGAGGTTGGTGGAGGAGGTGGTGGTGGTGGTGGGGGTGGTGGAGGTGGTGGAGGTGAGGGTGGTATCGTGGTGGTGGTGGTCTTTCTGTTGTCTGGTATCCACGCCATATAACCCTCCCTGCTCCCCCGCCCCTCTGTGACAATTTATTCCACCCCCACACACACCACACCCCTCTTCCTGCTCTCCCCCTGCTCTCCCCCTGCTCCCCTCAGCCCACACAAAGGATCTGAGCAGCGTTCACTTACTGCCCAGGCTGAGGTTGAGGGAGGGGCCAGGGAGGGGCTAGGGAGGGGCTAAGGAGGGGCTAGGGAGGGAGGAGGGAGGGGCCAGGGAGGGGCTAAGGAGGGGCTAGGGAGGGAGGAGGGAAGGGGCTTGGTGTGGGGGGTCTTCTTGATGCTGCAGACCATCTCCATCCTGTAGCCTCGATGTGTTGAGGAGGTCGGCCGCTGTGTTCCTGGTCCCCAGTACACACATGATGAACCTCTGGTGTCTGTGGTGTGTGTGCATGTGCCACTACAACCCTAGACCCACACCTCAATCAACAGGCAACTCAAATATGTGTAAATATACAGTATATAATGTATATCATATATGTACATAGATATGAATTACTTTTTATTTGTATTGCAGTCAAACACAGAAACAACATAGCACAAATCAAGACAATCAATTCTGTTTGAACCGTCTTGTGTTCCTGAAGGGGTCCTGGACAAACACAGGTGTGGCTCCTCACACTAATGATGGTTCTGCTCCCTTTATGTACCGGGCCACGGGTGATAGACTTCCCTGGTTTAGTGTTCTGTGCCATGCCCCGCTACACAGAAGGGATAATATATAGCAGACCCATAATGTGTTTGTCCTACAATGGCGCCGCGGTGAAATGGGTCCTGTACTTCTCTTTCACTTCAAGTCTGCCCGTTGACTCTTAAAATGGCGCTGCACTTTCAAAATGGCCGACCTTTGCGTCTTCGCATTCTGCTGCCTGGCACAGGTCCGGCCCAGGGCTGCGGGGGCTTCCTCTCCCAGCCCATGGGCATGTTCGGCTCCCCGGACACCAACCTGGACGGCCGCTACGAGCCAATGCTGGACTGCCTGTGGACCATCGAGATGCCCACCAACAAAGTCATCAACCTCACCTTCACCTCCTTCGACCTGGAGGGGCCCAACTGTCGCTATGACTCCGTCAAGGTAACGCACAGCTCAAGGTGACGGCCCTCGGAGTGTGTGTGTGTGTGTGTGTGTGTGTGTGTGTGTAAGCGCCTCCTGTAACTGTGTAGTGGTCCCATTGGTTTCACCTCCTAACTCATCACTTTACGCTCTTATTCCTCTTGCTGTCACTCACTATCTCTCTCTCTCTCACTGTTGCTTCGAGGTCTATGATGGTGACAACGTGAACTTCCCTCTGGTGGGCACGTTCTGCGGGAGCACTGTTCCTGCGCCCTTCGTGTCATCTGGCAACTTCCTGACCGTTCACTTTGTCACAGACAACATATTGCAGAAGCAGGGCTTCAACGCCACCTACAGGGCGATGGACAGTAAGACACCGTCTCGTTCAGGTTTCAGTGTGTTTCCCAGAGGGAGGACTAGACTCATGATAAACATGGAGCCACAAGACTTTCACTCTTCCATCCACGTTAATATGTCCCTTCACTCAAGATTCAAGAATCAAGATTCAAGTCCTTTATTGTCAAATGTGCAGCATCACTTATAGTCAAACTGTACAATTAAATGTATTGGACAAGGCCTGTTCCAACATGGGAGGAAAATCTAAGAATCTAAGAATACAGTTAAATAAAATAAATACATACAAAATACAATTACAATATATACAAATACAATTAAATGAAAATACAATAAGTACAGAATACAAGTAAGAGCAGCAGAGTAGAATGTAAGATGAAGAATGAAAATAAGCAGCAACGGAAAATGATTTTGTTGCAGCATTGTAGAAACATAAAGTGCATTACTGAAAGCAATGTAAGTATTTACATCATACATTAACTGGAGGGTTGTACATGAGCTTTGATGGAAGTTGTAAAATATGACAAAGGTCGACAAAGGTTGTAAAATATGACAAAGGTCATTTTGGGTGACCTTTAGTACCTACTTGTCCAGAAATGTAGTGCTCCTGGTCACCGTGACCCCAAGGTGGGAACTCAAAGATGGCGGTCAATTGGCTCATGAATCAACCAGTATCTTTCAGCATGACATCATCACCCCCCTCCCCCCCCCCCCCCTTCCCCCCCATACACAGGGATTTGCGGTGGCATCGTGAACGCCACCACGGCCGTCCAGACCGCCACCTCGCCGTTCTTCCCCAACGCGTACCCCCCTCAGACCTCCTGCCTCTGGATTGTGGACGCCCCGCCCCAGGAGACCGTGAAGGTGTCCGTCCAGACCTGGGCCCTGCAGCCGGGCCAGATCTGCTCCAGCAATTACCTGGAGATGAACGACTGGCCGGTGGTGAGTCTGCCCCATTTGTTCTTGTTATTTGCACTGTCTCAGCCAGACTTGTCGCGGGCCGGTTCATTCAGTTAAAAGAAGATTCGGAAGAGTCAGTTAAATCCTCACTCATATTCCGATGGCTTCCATCCCTCTCCAGGGAGACTACGGCCAGTCCCACAAGTTCTGTGCCGGTGACAGCCCGGTGCCAGACTTCTACAGCTACGGCAGAACCCTGCGTCTGCACTTCAAGTCTGACACCTTCATGCCAGGAAACGGCTTGAGCTTGACCTATCAGGTGGCAGGTAGGCCTATCAGAGCTTGACCTATCAGGTGGCAGATAGGCCAATCAGAGCTTGACCTATCAGGTGGCAGGTAAGCCTATCAGAGCTTGACCTATCAGGTGGCAGGTAGGCCAATCAGAGCTTGACCTATCAGGTGGCAGGTAGGCCTATCAGAGCTTGACCCATCAGGCACTAAGTACCGCTAGCAGCCGTGCTATCAGCCTTGAGCACAACACGGGTTTACAGTGTTTTGTATTCAGAAGGGGCGGTGATTATTCTTTAGCCTCTAGATAAAATTGGTACGTCTTTGTTCCCCGAGGGGCTGTGAGTTACCTGGGGCTTCCCTGAGCGTACAATTGTCGAAATCAATGAAAATATCAGATGCATTTTTTATTTGCAGACTGAAAATGAGCGCGAGACATAGAGACAGCAGCACCCTGTAGTTACCCTCCCACCAACACCCTTCTGCCGCACCTTCTGCAGGTTGCAGCCGCACCTACCAGCAGGCCTACGGCTACCTGAAGAGCCCCGGCTGGCCCGACGTCTACCCCCACAACACGGACTGCACCGTGGTGCTGATGGCCCCTCAGGGCAGCTCCATCTCCCTGTTCTTCAACAGCTTCGACATAGAGAGCCACACCCTCTGCGCCTACGACTACCTGGAGGTGAGCTGGGGCCCGTGGTGGGGCGCAGCCGTCGCCATGGCGGTTAAATGATGAGTCATGGAGAGTGATGGCCCGCCTGGCCCTGCTAGTTTCTCTGGAAGCTAAGCGGGGCTGCCCCTGGTCGATTCCTCGGATGGGAGACCCGGTGGCGCTGGTCGAGGTGTTGATAAGGCCAGCAGGGGGTGCTCATCCCTCGGGCCTAGTGAATAATGCCCCAGGGGAGGAGACAGTTAAACCGAGGTCCTGACCTCCCAGTGGTCACTAACGATCCCATGGCGCCCATCATTAAGACCAGGGGTGCCAGGGGTGCTAACCCCGGTGTCCAATTCCCAACCTGGCTCTTGTACCAACGGGGGCTCCCTAATCCTCCCCTGGTCTCTAATTGGCCGGCATCACTCCGCAGCTCTGAGTGATTTCAGTACTTGGACTATGTTTAGCGTGTCCAAGTGCGTGAAGGGCATCCGTCCAAAAAAGAAGGGCCAATCAGGGCTTGTGTAACATGAATGCTCAATGCGTCTGGCTTGTCTCTCTGTACAGGGATCACGGCACACACACACACACACACAAAGCGCTGTACCAACTCTGCGTGTGTCTCATCGTTCTGGGTTAGGTCCGTAACGGCTCCACGAGCAGCAGCCCGCTCCTGGGGAAGTTCTGTGGCACCGGGCTGCCCAGCCCGGTGTTCCCCGGCACCAACACGCTCTACCTGCGCTTCAAGAGCGACTTCTCCAACGTGCGGGACGGCTACGAGGCCACCTGGACCTCCTCCCCTCAAGGTTAGGGCCGTCGCCGGGGGGTCTTTTAGGGGTTCGCCACCACGTGAGGGTCCCTCCACGTTTCCGAGGGGGTGGGGCTTACACCTGAGCCACGCTGGGCCAAGCTTCTGGCCACGGACGCCGTAACATCTGTATTTTAACATCTGTAATAGAATGCGTCGTATTTACAAAGGTACCCACAGGGGAGCTCATAGATGGACCTTGGCTGGGCTCAGAGCTTGGTCCAGTTTAATGTTTTTTTCCCAGTGCAGTCTGGTCTTGTTGCTTTAGGTTGCATGTTGACCAAACAGAGAGGCCGATCAGAGCGTGCCTAACATGCGTCTCTGTCTCTACAGGCTGCGGGGGCGTTCTGTACGGGGACCACGGCTCGGTGGCCAGCCCCAACTACCCGGGCAGCTACCCCAACGGGACGCACTGCGAGTGGGGCATCCGGGCCCCCGGGGGCCGCGTGGTCACCGTCACCTTCGCCCAGATCAGCATCGACGACCCCGGAGACTGCCAGAACAACTTCCTGAAGCTGTACGACGGGCCGGACGCCTCCACGGCCCCCGTGGGCCCCTACTGCGGCCTGGTAAGAGGACCG
>JAXIVH010000009.1:573641-583387 GCA_036785325.1 Urophycis tenuis
TGTAAGAGTAGAGTTCATCTCCCTTTGATGAGCTTGACGTAACTCAGACTGCATTTACTGACGTAGTGGTGAAAGACACCGGTGCGAGTCCCACACGGGGGATTCTTTCATAAAAAGTGGTGGGTACAAAATGACTCATGACGAAAACTGGTAGGTACGTGTCCCCACCGTCCCCACCGTATTCTACGCGCCTGCATATAGTGGTTTATAACCCCCTTAGCAGTGGTTCCTCCTAAGGCTTACAGCTCTTAAGACCAGGAAGGAATTAAAATTGGACAAGAATGATACAAGAATATAGTCTCAGGAAAGTGCAATGGACAGATTTGGCTTTGGAACAACTAACTAAGCATGTGTAATTACTTGTATGAGTTGTCCCTTCTGTAAGGATTTAAAATGTGCTGGACTGTTCCTTCCATATATTCATTTTAATAGATAAATCATAACCCAATCATTATTAGCATATTGTTGCTGCAGTGAATATCTAGGGCTACTAATAAGACGCATGAGACATTTATATCAATGAAAAAAGTTACTTATTATCATATTTCCATACTAAATCTATAAAATACGTTTAATATTATGAAATCGGAATGTAAAAACGAGACATTGAAATACGATGAGAAACATTATCGTTCTCGTGCTTCTAAGCCGAAAAAACCGCAGCTCCCCCGTTCACTCGTATTCGTTTACAAGCCCCTCTTGCCCTCTCCAACATGGCGGCGACGTTAACGTAACGCAGTAACGGATCGAAGCAGAACTTAGCGTCTTCGCGTGGACGTCCGTGAAGCACACGGAGGATCCCTCCTGGTCCAGGAAGTGCCCTTTTATGGAATTCAGAGAATTTCATAGCCTGCAGATCTACTTCCGGCTGGGCGTGGCTACGCAGTGGAGTCCTCTGTTTAGGAAATAAAACACTTTTATCACTCTACTATTCGTGTTTGTTAGAAACCGAAAGCATTACCGGGTACATTTGAAACGGTAAGCCTTGTCGTTTACACTAACAGTAACAATAACAACCGCTGAAAGCTAATTTGAGGAAAGTAAGGTTAAGGATGCAACACATTACTGTTATCCTCAACATAACTTCCTCAGGGCGTTTCTCCTGACGCTTTATCTTCCTTGTGTAAAGTACACATGTGTAAGTCATTCCTCGCTTTGTATCCCCAGAACATGTCTAAGTCGCTGAAGAAGATCGTGGAGGAGAGTCGGGACAAGAACCTTCCCGAGGTGGACATGTGTGACCGGGGGATCTCCAACATGCTGGACGTCCCGTCACTGTGTACGTTTTCTTTTCATTGTGATCCCAATCAAAGCTTTTTTTCGACCGTCGATGTGCTGTCTGTACGTAAGGAAAAGTTGGAGCAAGGGCTGGAGAAGAAGTGAAGGGCCATGGACTCGCTTGGTTCGGGGTAGTAGTCGATGACGTCATCTGTGGCGTGCCCTCAGCCCTGCATCCTGCAATGTCCTATTTTGGTCAACTCTACAGTGTTATGGATTATTTACATTCAACTATGTATACTTTATACATACTACATGTGTGCCTAAAACATCCAAAATGTGTAACAAGTGAACAGAGGGAACAGTTACCTATCAGATACCTCATCATCAGATACATGCTGCACAAAACATGCTGTTTAAAGCAATATTATCTGCAATGTGGTACCATGTAATGGTATTACATGGTACCACATAATAAGTGTACACAAGGTACCACACGGTACCATAGCTAAGTCTATATGTGTGTTTGCTGGGCTGTCCATAATCTCTGTTTTTTTTTTTTGTAGTCACGTTGTCCAACATCACTCAACTCGTCCTCAGCCACAACAAGATCTCAGGTTGGTTCATTTTAGTATCTCCATTTATTTATTTGGAGGTATTGTTCACAAAGAAGGTTGTTCACGCAATGTGTTTTTTTACACTGTCTAAACGTGATGATTTGACGTTTAGTAGTAACATGATGTCAGTCTGTTTCCAACCACTAGAGTGCAGTACAGATCAGTCGAGAGCGTTCATCTTCTAGCCTTGGAGTTCTCTGACATGGAACACACAAAAAAATCATCACTTCCACTATCGTCACCCACATCACCCGACGAACCAAGTCCTTTCAACAAATGCACCAAAACATCCGATCCTTAACTTCCATCTGAGGCGCAGAGCTGACAGACAAGGGCCCGTGTGGAACCTGCAGGCTGCTGTTCCTAATCCAGCTGTGACACTCGCACAGATGAGGAGCCACGATGAGATTGCACACGCTAATGTCTCCAGCTATTGGTGCTATTTATACCCGAGATCAAAAAGCACCTGGGATAAACCAATTGTCAGTTGATAGGGATCACCGTGCGCTCCCCGCCGCTCCCCGCCCCCCCAGGGGGCAGCGTGCGGATCCCGATTTAAACGCGAGCATCTCAAGCTTGTACAGGTCCGTTCCGTCATGATTGCCGCTGGCTCTACGTTAAGGAGGAATGAATGGCCCGTTTGCCTTCTGCGTTTGTTTAATTAAAGCGCATGGAAGAACGGCGGCAGTTAAGGGGGGCCACAAAGGATGTAGGCCGTGTTCCGGCTTCTGAACTTTTGAAAGGTACTCAGGAATTACAGTGACATTTGGAAAGTCTTTCATTAAGAGCTGGGCAGGGGTTAGGGGGGGGGGAGGCGGTGGGAGGGAGGGAGGGGGAAGGTCTAGGTTCCCATGTTGTCGCTGCTCCTCTTTGGCCCATTACCGTCCATCCTGCAGACAGACAGAGTAGTGGACAGACAGCGCAGTGGACAGACACGTGCAGGCAAATGTCACATGCCATGTGTCGGCAGTTGTTGCTCACCTTTCACAGGAGGTATACCTCTCTCTCACTCTCTCTCTTTCTCTCTCTCTCTCTCTCTCTCTCACCTCCCACTCTCTCTCTCTCACCTCCCACTCTCTCCCACGTGCACCCACACATGGGTCAGAGACACAGATAACTAGATGGAGCAGCGTGTATGGAGATCAATACAGCGTATTGTGTGGAGGGCCACATGAATTGTGTTGGTTTCATCACGGGGTCATGCTAGTGTTGACCTCGCCCGTCCATACACCATTGATTGAGGCCCGTTCACAGGTCCGTAGAGAGGCGCTGGTCGGGACAGCATCAGGACCGTGGTGTCTGGTTGTGGTGGGGTGGCAGGGTGATCTCAGCAGAATTGATTTCTGACGTCCGAGGTAAAATACCAGGACCCCTTTAGGATGGAGAGGTCTCTCCTAAAAACATTGACCATGGAGAGAGAGAGAGGGAGGAAGGGGGGAGGGAGAGAGAGAGAGAGAGGGAGGGAGGGAGAGAGGGAGAGAGAGAGAGAGAGAGAGAGATGGAGAGGGAGGGAGAGAGAGAAGGAGAGAGGGAGAGAGGGGGGGGAGGGTGGGGAGGGAGGGAGGGAGGGAGAGAGAGAGAGAGGGAGAGAGAGAGGGGGGAGAGAGAGAGGGAGAGAGAGAGAGAGAGTCGACAGTTTGTAGACAGAATATTCTGTCATTGGTTTTCTTGTTTTAGGATGTTTAGGATGTTTTGATGCTATGGCCAAGAGACTCATACCTGGTTAATTTTACCCGGAGTTTGAATGCTTGGATTCTTAATTTTTTTGTGTTTGCGTGTTCTGCGGTAGAGCCCCAAATCTACACCGAGTATCCCAGTTTACATCTCAGTCCGGCTCACACAATGCTCAAGAGGCTTCCTGTGTGACGCATTCAAACAAATCCGATGGCCGTCCAGCTGTTCTCCTGAGTGAGTGAGAGCGCTGCACATCTGGGCCACAGAACGACGCGAACATGTGACAGATTCGGGTCCCGCGCAGCAAACCATGCGCTGCTATGGAACACGGCAAACATGGTGGAACCAGCACCTGTTTAGCTGCTGAGGAACCTTTTAGCCCCAGAGTTTGGGGGGATGGAATCTAACAACAACAACAACAACAACAACAGCAAAGTTTTAAACTTGCCAAGAATGGTTGGTAGGAGTGATCAGGCACACACACACACACACACACACCACACACACACACACACACACACACACACACGTACAAACACACGCACACCACACACACACACACACGCGCACACGCACACACACTGCGTGATAAGAGGAGCCATCCTGAGAGGACATCAGTATGCTGTGGGCCTCGCCTCCATGCTCATCATCCTCTCTGCAACATTCACATCAGGGCCCCCCCCTCCCCAAACACACACACACACACACACACACACACACACACACACACACACACACACACGCACACGCACACGCACACGCACACACACCCCACCCTCCAGACGCCTCACCCTCCCATTGATCCGGCTCCCTAATCTGATAGAATTGCCCCCTTCTCCCCCCCTCTCCCTCGTCCTTTCTCTCTGTTTTCAACCCCATCAATTTTACCTCCCCATCCCCCCCCCTCCCCCCCCCCCCCCCCCCCCTCCCCCCTCCGCCCTCTCTCCTGACCAGAGAGGGTCCGAGGTGGTGGTGGTGGTGGTGGGAGGGTGGGTGTGGGTAGGTGTATGGTGTATAATAATGAATGAATAATGGATGGATGGATGAGAGGTGAGACAGAGGACCAGAGCTGCGGTCAGGGCACAGCAGAGCTGAAATGTCAAAGAGGACGGCAGACCAAGGAGAATCCCCCCCCCCCCCCTATTAATTGAGCCATCAAAGGCAGACTCCCCCCCCCCCCCCCCCCCCCCCTCTGGGCTAACGATGATGTGCTCGTTAAGGATGTGTGTGTGTTTGTGTGTGTGTGTGTGTGTGTGGTGAGGCCCATGATGAGGCTGCATTTCTAAAGATTTCCAAACATGCGCGTACACTACTCTGTAACCTGAACACATATGGTCATGTTCTCCCCCCACTGCCAGCGGTGCCGGCCAACATCTCGGAGCTGAAGAACCTGGAGGTGCTCAACATGTTCAACAACCAGATCGAGGAGCTGCCCACCCAGATCAGCAGCCTGCAGAAGCTCAAGCACCTGAACCTGGGGTGAGGCTGCTAGCCCCACGCCTGCCCCACGTCTGTCTGTCTGTCCATCTCTCTGTCCGTCTGTCCGTCCAGGCCTGTGTGTGTGTGTGTGTGTCTCCGTGAACGCACGTGTGCGTGCGTGTGTGTGTGCCGATGTGCGCGTGTCCAAAAGTCTGCGCTCGTGAGACAAAAAAAAAGTCCAGCCGTCCCCCCGATCCAGCGCCGGCCGGCCGGCACGGAGGGCCGGACGCGGTTCTGCGCGGGGGTCCGACTTTGTGTGTACATTCATGCATGGACGCCTCGCTCCTCCGGCTCCTTCCCCCGTTCGCCGTCTCCATCGGAGTTTAATAAGCACTTCCCGGGCCGGGCCCAGATGTCGTCCGGCTGCGTGGTTCACCTGACGCGCTCCCGGAGCCCAGGGGACGGTTATCAACGCTTCTTCATCCCTCCCCCTCCCTCCTCCCTCCTCCCCGCTAGCAAGGAGTATTGTTAAAGGGCATCTGCACACTAGACTACTCTTGTAAGTGTGTGCCAGGCTCCAGGTGAACGGGCCACACCTGAGTGTGTGGGAACAAAACTAAGGGAGATTCTTTTTTCTTTTTTTCTTCTTTTTTTTTTTTTAATACAAGTGTAGTTTTTTTTTTTCCCACCAAAATTCTAATTTTATATATACAATCAGGTAGATGGGAATCTAAAAGAAAAACAAGTGCAATCAAATATGGAGGTGACATACATGAAGGTCATACAGCAATGTAATAGATACTCACAACTGGCTCTCACACACACACACACACGTTTCAACAGGAGTGGAGAAGCTGTGTGGAGGAAGGCTCCTTATATCTAATGAACAGACGTTTCAGGAGAGGCGAGAAAACCTCCCGTGATAAAACAAAATGTCACTCCAGTGTCTTATGTCTCCTTTTTAAAGACTATTATCCATTATATACGATGTTAAAAAAAAGCACTGTAATTTCTTCAGTGTGCCATGGCTGATGAATGACAGCAAAAGCATTCTAACCTTATTACCTAAATATCTTCCCTCGGAGGCAGTATGTTGCACAGGCCTCAGTGAAGCGTTACATTACATATCACATTCTTGTACCGTCCCTGTGTGTGTGTGTGTGTGTGTGTGTTGGCGAGAGGGGGGCCGGCCAGTGAGCGGCGCCTGTGGTATTGTTTGAGCCGCGTGTTCCGACCGGCCTCTGGGACCCTCCCCCGTGGTTCGCCATGGCGACACCAGCCCCCCTCCTCTCTCGCCAGGCTCCTGGTTAAATGACTGATCGTCTCAACTCCTCTCCTCCCTCCCTCTGTGAGCACTTAGGCAGGCGAACACACACCGGCCCTTCATCCATCCAGCCCCCCCCCGTGACACACGCACGCACACACGCACACACGCACACACGCACGCATGCATGCACACACACACACTCGGCCGTGGTGGCCTCCAGCATCACAGTGACAGTGACTTCTTGTGTTTTGTTTGTCTCCGTGTACACTCGACAATACCATCAGCCAGTTATGCTGCGGAAACACAGACAATGGAAGGACCTGTGCGTGCGTGCGTGTGCGTGCGTTGCGTGCGCGTGTGTGTGCGTGCGCGCTTTCAAAGGATCAATGGCCAAACATACAATTATAAAGCGTTTGCTAAAAACACAGGGAAGTGCGAGGCTACGCGCTATAGGCACACGTCAATGTCAAGCAGGATTACAGGGGCCGGTGTTGCCATTTAGTGATCCAGACGCTGGCGCCCCGGCCTCAATCCCAAACAAGCTTCATTACAGTGCGCTCTAAGCCCCACACTGGCATTCACAGCGCGGCCATGTTGGGCTGTTTTTGTTCTCTGTTTTTCGCACATGCAACGAGGCCTGTGGAACATGATCTCGTTCGTCCCTTTCGACCTGCCAATTACCTCAGAGAAACGCACGGACGCACGCACACCAGCACGCGCACATACCGGCACGCACACACGCATGCGCACACACACACACACACACACACACACACACACACACACACACACACACACACACACACTCTACCCTGGCCCAATCAATTATCAATTTGCCTCTGTTTGTCCAACCTCTTTTCCATGCATCATCTTCCTGGCTGATGTTCCCCAAGAGCCGACAAAGATAATGAGCCACCTTTTTAGTGTAAGTGTTGTGTCACTCTTATGAGTGATGGATGTTGTGTGTGTGTGTGTGTGCGTGTTCACAGCATGAATCGTCCTGAGTGGGCTGCCGAGGGGCTTCGGGTCTCTGCCTGCCCTGGAGGTGCTGGACCTCACCTACAACAACCTGAACGAGAGCTCCCTGCCCGGGAACTTCTTCTACCTCAGTGAGCCCAACGTGCACACACACACACACATGTACACGTATATACACACACGCACACATACACATATACACACACTCACATGCACACACACACACACACACACACACACGTATACACACGCACATGCACACGCACACACACACACACGTACACACACACACACACGCACACGCACATGCACACACGCGCACATACAGATACACACAGGCACACACACACGCACACATGTACATACAGACACACACACACACACACACACACACACACAGATGCACATGCACATGCAGACACAGGTGAGGAATGAACTCCTTGAACTGCCCACAAAATAACAAATTAGTTAAAAAATGAAATGAAGTGAAATTATTCAATGTAAGGTACTGTATATATCATATAATTGTGCCCCCCCCAAAAAAATGTATGGCCTCCCACACAACACAGATATGTGCCTCCACTTTTCATCAATACATCTTTATAAATATGTGTACACATACTGTAGGCACTGACTTACTATGGTGATGTATGATCTCCTCACGCATATGTGCTAAAAACTAAAATGGTGTGCGTGTGTCTGTGTGTGTGTGTTTGTGTGCGTGTGTCTGTGTCTGTGTCTGTGTGTGTGTGCGTGTGCGTGTGCGTGTGTGTGTGTGTGTGTGTCTGTGCGTGTGTGTGTGTGTGCGTGTGTGTGTGTGTGTGTGTGTCTGTGTGTGTCTTTGCGTGTGTCTGTGCGTGTGTGTGTGTGTGTGTGTGTGTGTGTGTGTCTGTGCGTGTGTGTGTGTGTGTCTGTGCGTGTGTGTGTGTGTGTGTGTGTGCGTGCGTGGTGTGTGTGTGTGTGCGTGTGTGTGTGTGTGTCACAGCCACCCTGCGTGCGCTCTATCTCAGCGACAATGACTTCGAGGTGCTTTCCCCCGACATCAGCAAGCTCAGCAAGCTCCAGATAGTGAGTGGACCCCACTGCTGCCGCCCCCCCCCCCCCCCCCCCGGCCCCCCCCGGCTCCACTGGGCCCCCCGCACATCGCAATGCATCATGGGATCTTTTGTTGGCGGCAATACCCTGCCGTGTTGTGATCTTCTTTGTGCTTTGTTCTCTCTCTCTCTCTCTCTCTCTCTCTCTCTCTCTCTCTCTGTCTCTCTGTCTCTCTGTCTCTCTCTCTCTCTCTCTCTCTCTCTCTCTCTGTCTCTGTCTCTGTCTCTCTCTCTGTCTCTCTCTCTCTGTCTCTCTGTCTCTCTCTCTCTCTCTCTCTCTCTCTCTCTCTCTGTCTCTCTCTCCCTAGTTGAGTCTCAGAGACAACGATCTGATCTCGCTGCCCAAGGAGATCGGGGATCTGGCCCAGCTCAAGGAGCTCCACATCCAGGGCAACAGGCTCACCGTGCTGCCCCCAGAACTCGGTACTCGGCACACACCTCTGTACCTCTGTACCTGTAAACCTGTACAACTGTACACCTGTACACCTGCACACCTGTACACCTGTACACCTGCACACAGAACCCAGCACACTGAACACTGCTGCCAGAGTAACCCACATTGGTTTGGATCAGGGCAGGGGGGCGTTTCCTCCTGCAAAGGAAAACCAAATGGTATTTACCAACTTATGTTATTCATGCTATATTGCATGAATGGCCGTTTCTGGACATTTTGGGTCAAAACGGTCAACGGAAACCTGAGACGATGTATTTCCTACGTTTGGATCGTGGTCGGAGGACAAGCCGCAGTCTCACTTTAACAGTCTCACTTTAATCAGACAATTCCGTCATCTGGAGATCGAAGTGAAGAGTGCAGAGCGTAGGGATGTGGAACTCACTGGGACTTTTCCGTAGTTGGCAGACAGAGGCTGAGAGAGAGAGAGAGAGAGAGAGAGAGAGAGAGAGAGAGAGAGAGAGAGAGAGAGAGAGAGAGAGAGAGAGAGAGAGAGGAGAGAGAGAGAGAGAGAGAGAGAGAGAGAGAGAGAGAGAGAGAGAGAGAGAGAGAGAGAGAGAGAGAGAGAGAGAGAGAGAGAGAGAGAGAGAGAGAGAGAGAGAGAGAGAGAGAGAGAGAGAGAGAGAGAGAGAGAGAGAGAGACAAACGGAGACCCAGACTGAACACTTTACAGAGCCCCACTCACCCCCTTCACCCAGGGCACCAGGGATACAGCACACACTTGACAGCCTGCTCACACTCTTACACACACACACACACCACTCGCACTCACTCACGGCACACACTCGCACTCACTCACGCACACACTCGCACACACTCACACTCACTCACACACACACTCACATTGTGTGGATGGCAAAAAGTATAGAAAAAGTGATTCCAGTGAATCTCTTCGCTGACTGCCCTTCAGTCAACTGCGTCTGTCTATCTGTCTGTCACCCTCCATGTCGCTCCATCTGTCCCTCTGCACTGTGTCTCCTGGCTTGTAGTGACTGTGTCTGTGTGTCAATTTGTCTGTCATGCTGTCT
>JAXIVH010000009.1:583587-588587 GCA_036785325.1 Urophycis tenuis
CGCACGCACGCACGCACACACACACACACACACACACTCGCACGCACGCACGCACGCACACACACACACTCACACACACACACACACACACACACACACGCCGCTGCCACACCTGAGAAATCTGCCGCAGCGTGGAGCCGCATACCACTTCCTGCCTCGATTTCTAGCGAAAGCTCAACAAACACAGACACTCTGATTTCATTGCCCATCGGATCAGAGGACTTACAGGTTATGATGACCGTGAAATATCAACAAGCACAAATCCAAAAGAACGATGTAGTTGACAGTGTTAAAGGGTAACTTCAGCATCACGAAAATAACTGTTTTTTCTTCTTCTACCACTTATATTTTCGTGACAGTAACAAAATAGCATAGATGACTGTGTTTAAGGTCATACGAGACATGCTAACGACGACATATGAGTTTAAAGTGTACTGATCCTTAAATGACAAAAGAATAAACAATGGTACACAAAGATCCAATCACACACATAGCATGCAGTGCACATGTACACAGGCACACACACACACACACAACCCTTAAACACAACCCACATACACACACAGTTACACACAAGCACGCAGTCGTGTTCTGGTGGCTCAGGGGTGTCATTAAGAAAGGCAGGCGGGCTGCAGAGGAATAAAAACAATATTGATAAAAACAGGAGGAGGGGGAACTGTATCATGCATCATCTATCTGCAGAGACGGCTGCTCATGTATATTGGTGGGGTGGGCAGGGGGTCCTGAGACCAGAACTGAAATCGATACCCCAACACCTCCCCCCTCCGCCCATTTATATTTTGGGCACAATTACCCCTGAGGGGGCATCCATAACTCTGACATGTTGGTCTGCTTATCTCACACAGAGAAGAGAGAGAGAGACATAGATGGAGAGAAAGAGAGAGACAGAGACAGAGACAGAGATGGAGAGAGAGAGAGAGAGAGAGAGAGAGAGAGACGGAGAGAGAGAGAGAGAGACAGAGAGACAGGGATGGAAAGACAGAGACATAGATGGAGAGAGAAAGAGAGACAGAGACAGAGATGGAGAGAGAGAGAGAGAGAGAGATGGAGAGACAGGGATGGAGAGACAGAGAGACATAGATGGAGAGAGAGACAGAGACAGATGGAGAGAGAGAGCGAGAGAAAGAGCGAGAGAAAGAGAGAGATAACTGGGGAGGACCTACAATGTTTTAATTGACCATATATAACCCAGTGGCCTCATTTTGGTGATGATTATAATTCATTGACCTACCTTTTATGCTACTTGTACGTAACCTCGCAATAGCCAATCACAAGGTCTTTCAGTGATAGCTCCACCCTCCAATTGTCATTATAGCTGATCACGCACACCTGTGGAGTTTATCAACAGCAAACACACTGAGGCCATGCTGCCCAGAGCCTGGGCGCTACAGTACATCATGACCCCGTCACAGCGTGGCTGCAGGCAGCACAAAGCGTCACCTGGAGGTGCATTATGAATGGCTCCACAAACCATCCAGATGGACATTTGTTTAGTGAGTGAAACGTGTGGGTGAGAATATCTGTATCTGCCTCTGTATGACACAATGTGGATTTAAGACCGCTCCTGAATCATTCCTGACCCATCAGGGCATCTGTTCCTTGATTGGCTCAGGGGATCCATCTTGCCTGTCAATCACAGGTGGAGGAACGCAACACAATAGTGTTGGAGGGAGGGAGCAGAGGGGGGCAGAGTTTTCCTTTGGGGTTTAGTGAATGCAAAGATGGTGAGATGTTTCATTTACATTACATTTCCACTTATTTATTCTGATCAGACTTTCGATGTATCAAAAGTATTTTCAAAAACATGTTCCCATGGAAACTTGTGAAAACAGGTGCCAACAAACAACACGTCCAACACGTCCAATTTTCTTGACAAAAGGGATTGTGCACACGTTTCAGTGTTAATGAGTGATTTTCTAGCATTTTGAGAGTATTGTATATTAGCTCATATTCCTTTACTATGATGAATATGATTATGATTATTAAACTATGATTACTTATCCTAGTTTAGAGGGAAGTCCAATGCATCAAAACGTGTCTCCCGCCATGCTGTACAAGTTTGGCACAAAAAAAACCCAGTTTCTTTCTATCATGCATATCCTTGCATGCACACACACACACACACACACACACACACACACACACACACACACATACACATACACATACACACACACACACACACACGCGTGTGCCAGTGGGACTTGCTGCATGTCCTCCCTGTCACCCGTGCACGCCAGGGGCATCCATCACCACGGGAACAGCCTTGTTCAGACAGCCAATGAGACGGCTGGAGATGTATCGGAAGGGAGGCAGTCATGTCACCAACGGCCTGGCCAGTGACACGATGGGACGGGGGGACGGGGACGGGGGGGGGAGGGGGGGGGGGGGGGGGGGGGGGGTGGGGTAGATCTCTATTATAATAACAAAACATGAAACAAATATATATATATAGATCTATATCTATCGATCTATACAGACCCATGGAGTGTTCGGACAACACTAACACAGTCTGCATGGGTTTTTGTGTGCCATTATTTTGACAAAAAGAACTCCCGCATTTCAGATGACCTGAATGGAGCTCAAAAGCTAATCTCATCCCGAGGTCTTCCTTCTTTATGTCCCCCCCCCCCCCCCCCCCCCCATCTTTCCCTTTTTTTTTTTTTCTCGTCGCCAGCTTGAAAGGAGCCTTTGTGCAACACCTGGGGTCTCTGAGGGGGCCTCCGTACACTCAACAAGTTAGGCTTTTCGGTTGCCATAACAACCGTTTAGCGAGACGAAAAGTGGTACTGACATTTCTCTCAGCTCTCAGCCTTCTTCCTTTCCCCACCTGAGGAGGAGGAGGAGGAGGAGGGGGGGGGGGGGGGATGGATTGAGTGTAAAGTGAGGACGAAGCAGCCGGACTGGGGGGGGGGGGGGGGGGGGGGGGGGGGAAATAGAGTCGCCATGTCGCCAATGCGCTTCAAACTGAACGTGGGCTCGCCGACAAACGCACTAAACAGATTGCACTTCCTCGTAATGGGATGCTGGCCTGTGCGCGTGCATGCGTGCGTGCGTGTGTGTGCGCATGTGTGTGTGTGTGTGTGAGTGTGAGTGTGAGCGACTTCAGGACGTGGTCAAATGGACCGCGCTCGGAGGGGACAATGCCTCATCACTCTGTGACAATGCCGTCCATTCCCTGCACGCGTCACCCGGCATCACACTCCAGTATAAAGACAGTTTGTGGACGTGGTCGCAGGATCTGAGTGGAGATCCACGTGTCACGTGACTGGTTGTGTCACGGAAGGAGACAGTCCCTGAAAGCATTGTGCAGCATTTCAGTGTCATGGCTTCTAGGACTTCTCGTGGAGCAGTCAAGGCACGTCAATTTAAAGGACAAGAAGAAGAAACCTCCCTCGATTGTCCAGGGAGAGACATTTAGCTGAGAGCCAGAAAGAGGGAGCCCTCCTTCCAGGGATGGTTCCAGAAGGGGACAGGACACAGTGGGGGACATTAGAGAGCTGGCCGCAGCGTCAGGCTTCTTCTGGCCTTACAGTGGTGTAAATGCAAGCTAACAACACCTTCCAATTAGCGAGAGGAAGGAAGCCACCTCGGGGTGCAGGGAGAAGTTATGCTTTAAGGTTTGTCGAATTAAAGCTACAACATGCGATGTCTGCGGTGTCAAGCAAGCGACAGTCTAAATGTAGAAACAAAACATCTCATTCCTCATTCCCCCTGCTCGTTCCACCGCGCCCACCCCGCTCTCATAAAGGGAGGCTGGCTGGCAGAAAACACTTCCTTTACGTTTGCTGCAGTCGAAGCAACGGCCCTGGATCCCTTTAAAGAAGGTTTTATCATTTGTGATATCATTCAGCTGTAGTGTTTCACCACAAAAAGTGAACGAAGAGAGAAACAACCCCCTCGTGTTTGTTTGTCTTTCTGACCCCCCCCCCCCTGCGAGAGGGAGCGAGGGGCCACTTAAACAGACGTTGGGCGCGCTTCTACACCCTGACAACAAATGGAGATATCAGTGATATTAGAACAGACAAGGGGCCCTTTAAGCTACTTGGCACAATTTGCTTGGAGTTAATAGTCTGTTCTCTGGGAGATTTGATCAGCAGCGAGCCAAGTGGATCACTTCCCCTCCCCCCCCTCTCCCCCATCCCTCCCCCCCGCCTCCCCTCCTCACCATCAGAATAGTTGCACGGCACTTGTCAGAGCTGATCACATCAGAGGCCAGAGCCCCAACCAGCTAATAAAGAGAGGGGAGGTGGGAGAGATTGTGGGGGGGGGGGGGGGAGAGGGAGACAGAAGTATGTTTGTGTCTGGCGTGGGTGTGTGCGTGTAGCTACATAGTGTGTGTGTGTGTGTGTGTGTGTGTGTGTGTGTGTGTGTGTGGGTTACCTGCTCATTTCCAGTATGTTTGTGGAGCAGGGGGTTGTGTGTGTGGGTGTGCGTGTGTTTGTGTGTGTGTGGGTGTGCGTGTGTGTGTGTGTGTGTGTGTGCATGTCTGTGTGTGTGTGTGCATGTGTGTCTGTGTGTGTGTATGTGTGTGTGTGTGTGTGTGTCAGCCACCCACCACCCATTTCCGCGGCGTGTTTACAAGCCGACTTAATGGAGTGGTCTCAGACACTTTGTGTGTCTCCCGCCCACCTCCTCCACCGCGTTTGAAGGCGATGCTCCACGACAGCACTCTGACACCTTCCAAGGGTGTGTGTGTGTGTGTGTGTGTGTGTGTGTGTGCGTGTGTGCGTGCGTGCGTGTGTTCTGTGTCCGCATGCAGAGTTCAGCTCTGCATGCGGACACAAGTGTTTGTGATTTGACACGCTGGCCCGGGTGTCGCGGTTGATCCGGGTAGGAATTGGGGGGGGGGGGTTAACGAGCGATTGCTGTGGGCGCCACGGCGTCCATGTTGATCGGGGGCCCCTCCTTAAGGATGACTGAAGCGCTGCGTTGTCAGAGGCCCCTCGACCCCAACCCGGACCCGGATACACTACACG
>JAXIVH010000009.1:593587-601087 GCA_036785325.1 Urophycis tenuis
GACACCAAGGGTGTGGCACGGCCACCAGGTGTGGATGTGTGGGTGTGAGCGGGGTGTGTGTGTGGATGTGTGTGGGTGTGAGTGGGTGTGTGTGTGGATGTGTGTGGGTGTGAGCGGGGTGTGCTGAGCTCCACCTGGTGAGCGCTGAATGTCGTTGGCTGCGTCCGAAGGTGCTTTAGGACACCCAAAGTCTGCCGTCGTCGCTGCGAGCTGCGTTTCCTCGGCGCCGTCATCACACAAGTTCACGCTCGGAGGCCCGGACAGACTCACAAAGGTCACGGGTGAAGTTAGCTCCAGACGCAGGGGGAGTAGAGGAGGTTGTTTCTATATTGACAGCCTGAACACCTTCTAGTTATTATTATGAGTGTCCACGCCCAGGGAAACACTGGAGAAGCCCCGGCACAAACACTCTCTGCGGGGCTTTCTGGATACAATAATGTGAGGGACATATTTAGATGTTCTGAATTCACCAAATACGTCAATCCATTTTAAGGTTTATTTCGGTGGAATAATGAAAAGCTGTATTTTAATTAATTTAGCTTTTTTTTTTTTACGATTTACATTCATTTCAACAACAAAGAAACGTGTGAAATGGTCTATTTCCAGAGCATCTCCCGAACCTTGGCTTATCTCCCGAGCCCACATGCACCAAAAGCCTTGCGTGGAGATGTCAGAGCTCTCCGTAGATAAGAGCACGCATCTGCAGCCTGATGGCACCCCGGCCCAGATCATGTCTCCTGGAGGGGCTGCTGTGTGGGTGATGACACGCTTCATTTGAATCCTCGCTGGATTCAGCTCATCAGGACAAATCAGGGGAGTAAAAACTCTAAAGCAGTGGGTCTGATTACCAGCACAGTCGCACACCCTCTCTCTTTCTTCTTTCTTTCTTTCTTTCTTTCTTTCTTTCTTTCTTTCTTTCTTTCTTTCTTTCTTTCTTTCTTTCTTTCTTTCTCTCTCTCTCTCTCTCTCTCTCTCTCTCTCTCTCTCTCTCTATCTCTCTCTCTCTCTCTCTCTTTCTCTCTCTCGCTTCTATTTGCCATCTTTGCCTCTCCTTTTCCACCCCCTCATTCAGTTTTTTTTTTCTTTTATTGATTAGCATTTGGAAGAATGTTCAGACTAATCAGCCGAACGCTGCTATGATGATGCTTCTTTGTGTGTGTGTGTGTGTGTGTGTGTGTGTGTGTGTGTGTGTGTGTGTGTGTGTGTGTGTGTGTGCGTGCACACGCGTGCTCGTCCGTCAGGCGGTGTGTGTGTACTTGCTGTTTTGTTTGACATACAATACATTACATACATCTTAGCGTAGGCTATGAGTAAATCTGCATGTCTGCGTGTGCTCTGGTCTCACAGGAAGCTGGATGCGCGGCCACTCGTCCGGCCGTGAGTCTCCTCAGCACCGGTCCCACTGTGCTAATGCAATCTACACTACGGAGGGGATTGATCTTTGGCAAAGCGCGAAACGCACCCTATCTGATAACAATGGGGGCGCTCCTTCAGCGGGTGAACAAACGAATGTTCCATACACACACACACACACACACACACACACACATACACACACGCAACCCCCCCCCTCGCCCCCCCTCCAAACACTCCACCTGCACTCAGCAAGAACGCAGACTCCATCTAGGAGATGAAGAAGAGTACCACACACACACAGACACACACACACACACACACACTGACCTTCTCTTCCTGAGTAGCGCTGGGACCGAGTCGCCGGCGAGGACCCGGGTTCAGGGCCGGCGTGGTTTCCCTCACCCCGCTGGCGGCTGCTCTCTGCACCCCGCTGGTTTCACTGGAGCCATGGCTTCACGCCGGGGAGTCGCAGGCGAGAGACACACTTTAGCCCAACTTTGGGTCCTGCACACTCAGCCACTGGCGGCTCTCGAAAGCCGGCTGCCCCTGAACACGTCCTCAGAGAGACGGGACAGACAAACAGATAAACACTCGGGGACAGATACACGGCCTCCCATACCAAGAGTAGCTGTTAAGAACTATTTCATTTTGCACTAGACTCCTATCTACATCTACATTGGGCCCATGACTCCCCCTAATCATGGATTTATAAAAGATTAACTGCTGTTCGTTTACTGAACCCTTACTGGTGTGTCTGTGAAATACAAAGTATGTCTTAAAGAGTTCATAAAGAAATGATACATATCCTCAGTACTTGTCTCATAATACAGACACATAACAAATCAAGGTGTTAAATAAAACCTAACCTATCATGACAAGTTGGGCGATTTAACGCTAGAGAGGGAATATGTAGAGCATGCCATTTCACCTCCCCCGCAGGTTTGTAATGAAACCGAAATTGACGCCTATGTTGTTCCATTGTCAATGAGATGCCCAACCCTTTAGTCATTAACGAGACTTAACCAGCTAAACAAAGGCTTCCAATGACGCAATTCCATTGGTACCGTTTTATTGTTCCCCATTGTTCTGGCCTGTCCATGTCTATTTACTGTGTCTCTTAGTTTTGTGGTTCTGTTCTCTTGCTTTGTATCTCTCTATCTCTAGCAGGGCTTCCTAATCGTTTTAAATCTCACACAAGCGCCACAGAAGCGTGCGTAAAAACACGCCCCACAGAGTCGTGGTTTGGAACCAAAAAACGCGGCGGGCGGCTGCCACACCAGTCCGACGGATCGCTCAGCAGGGATCCACAGCACGGCTCTTGGAACCATCGCCACACCCAACGCACTTCAAGTCTCGTTTCCCGTCTCTCCACTTCACGGTCACAGTGTCGCCGTGAATGAGAAGAACACAGCACGGTTTCGGCTCACGGTCAGAGCGCAGCGACGCAACGAACAGCGCCGGCCGCCGGAAGGATCGGCAGATTAACAGAAAGAAACGTAAAGAAAAGAGAGACACACTTCCCGATTAAAGGGCTCATCCACGAACGGGGTGAGAGACGGCGTGATTCCAGGTGAGCGCTCCAGACGCAGCGCCAACGCGCGATCCAGGGGCATTGGCCGACGCTATTAGTTTAAGGCCCATGTCTCTGGGGTTGTGTGTGTAAATCGTCCTCCAGACATTCATATTGAGTCTATTTGTTTGATAGGTCGTGATAAATACGATGCATATTGAAGTTAGCCCATGCTATGTAGTTTTTCTTCCCTCCGGTTACGAAATGCGTTTTATTTTTGACGGATTTTTTTTGTATCACGTAGCTTCAGACGTATGGACTCTGTATTCAAACGATAATTGTTTTCATAATCATTTATGCATTTTTGTGGCCCTTTCACCATGTGCTCATCTAACGTCAAACAAATTTGCCTCTATTTAAAGAGGAAACCTGTTTCTGGCAGTAGGCCTGTAAAAAACGTAGACAATAATAACTCTTTACTCTTTCTAACTCTTTATTTCCTCTCAGTCTCCCTCTCTCTCTGCTGCCTCTGTTGTCTACTCACACTGCGCTGCGGGATCATGGGCTCCGGACAGAGCAGCAAGTTCCACTGTAACCAGTACCTGAACGGCCACGGACCCCCTGCTCTCGCCCAGCAAGGTACGCCTGCCGGCCCGGGGTCCCATCACACCCCGACAGCCTGACCCCCCTGTCCCAGCCGTCGGCTACGCTCTCATTGTTCTCCCCTCCCCTCCCCCCCCCCCCCCCGTCTCTCCCTCGCTCCCTCTCCTTCATTACTCCCACCTGTCTCTCCCCAGCATCTCAACGTCTCATTCCACTCATCTGCTTGGGTGCCCATGCCTTCTCCGCTCCACACACGCTGACACACGCACACGCACGTACCCTCTTAACACGTCCACCCATTCATCCATCCATCCATCCCAATGGGATGTTAATGAGGCAGGCCTGTCTCTCTCCCTCTCGCTCTCTCTCTCTCACTCTCTCTCTCTTTCTCTCTCTCTCTCACTCTCTCTTTCTCTTTCTCTTTCTCTTTCTCTTTCTCTCTCTCTCTCTCTCTCTCTCTCAATATAGCTTGATTGGCATATATAAGAGACATGTATAACGTTAAAGCAGTGGCAAAGTGCTATAATTTAAGGGACCCGGGATCTATGTGCAGTATATGCACAATATAACATACTATGCTTTTCCCCCCCATCTCTCTCTCTCTCTCTCTCTCTCTCTCTCTCTCTCTCTCTCTCTCTCTCTCTCTCTCTCTCTCTCTCTCTCTCCCTCCCCAGCTAAGGGCGAGGTGAGCGGGGCGATGAAGCCCCAGGTGGGGGCCCAGCCCGAGGGCCAGATGACCTGGGTGATCCTTCACCGAGACCTGCCCGGGTACCACAGTGACAACACGGTGCAGATCAACTTCGTCTTCCCAGACGGGGTGCAGTCGGTAAGGATTCACCCCCCCCTGGTTGTGAACGTTCACCGTGGCTGGTGTGAACCCGCAGGCCTGACCGACGCCAGGATGTCTAGTGGTGTCTAGGGAGAGCACATGACGCCTGGAAGGAATGGTGATGCTTATTGGGATCTCGGTGTCAAATCGTTTCCTTTTCCTGTGTGTGTGTGTGTGTGTGTGTGTGTGTGTGCGGGTGCCTTATCACAGTTACAGTTCTGACTTTCACGTCACTGGACAAGAGTTCAGCGCTCGGAACGCGCAGAATGGAGGAAACATCGGCTAGCCGTCTCAGGGCTGAGTTGATTTGTTGCGGGGCCGGTGGTGGCAGTGGGGGAGGAGCGATACTTGTACAGTGACCCGCCCGTCACTAGGCTCCGCCCCCCCCCTGCCATTCCTCAGCCGGAACACGCCTGCCTCTGATCTCCGTTCCCAGGGACGACATTGGTGTCGTTCCTGGGACCGTAATCATTAGCTGAAGGTGAACAATTAGGGCCTCTCCTCTTTGTGCCCCTCCACACACAGGCAGAGTATACCTGCTGGAATGCACACACGCATTCATCAAAGTCACATTGTGTCACCCAACAAAAATGGGGACAAACAAAATGCAGCAGAAAGCGTTGCGACAATAGAGAAATACTTAGTGAAACGGTGGCGGGGGAGGGAGGGAGGAAGCATTTCTTCAACAGGACGAGGCTGCAAATCCTGTCAAGCTGGTTATCAGGTTAATGGCAAGCTTGGAATTCACACCTGTAAACAAAAAAACCTGTTTCAGAGGGGTGCACACTGAGGTGCACACACACACACACACACACACACACACACACACACACACACACACACACACACACACACACACACACGTACACACGTACACATCTCAACCCGGAAGCACTACACAACTCCGCCTGTCCTCCAACATGACACCATGTACTCCAGCCTCGGCTGCGGCAGGCCAACGGTTGCCGCGGCGTTCACCTGCGTTCCCCCCTGTGGTTCACCTGCGTTCCCCTGTGGTTCCTCTGTGTTCCCCCCTGTGGTTCCCCTGTGTTCCCCCCACGGCGTTCACCTTTGTTCCCCCCTGTGGTTCCCCTGTGTTCCCCCCTGTGGTTCCCCTGTGTTCCCCCCTGTGTTCCCCCCTGTGGTTCCCCTGTGTTCCCCCCTGTGTTCCCCCCTGTGGTTCCCCTGTGTTCCCCCCTGTGGTTCCCCTGTGTTCCCCCCTGTGGCTCACCTGTGTTCCCCCCTGTGGTTCCCCTGTGTTCCCCCCTGTGGTTCACCTGTGTTCCCTCCACGGCGTTCACCTGTGTTCCCCTGTGGTTCACCTGTGTTCCCCCCTGTGGTTCCCCTGTGTTCCCCCCTGTGGTTCACCTGCGTTCCCCTGTGGTTCCTCTGTGTTCCCCCCTGTGGTTCCCCTGTGTTCCCCCCACGGCGTTCACCTTTGTTCCCCCCTGTGGTTCCCCTGTGTTCCCCCCTGTGGTTCCCCTGTGTTCCCCCCTGTGTTCCCCCCTGTGGTTCCCCTGTGTTCCCCCCTGTGTTCCCCCCTGTGGTTCCCCTGTGTTCCCCCCTGTGGTTCCCCTGTGTTCCCCCCTGTGGCTCACCTGTGTTCCCCCCTGTGGTTCCCCTGTGTTCCCCCCTGTGGTTCACCTGTGTTCCCCCCTGTGGTTCCCCTGTGTTCCCCCCTGTGGTTCCCCTGTGTTCCCCCCTGTGGTTCCCCTGTGTTCCCCCCTGTGGTTCACCTGTGTTCCCCCCTGTGGTTCACCTGTGTTCCCCCCTGTGGTTCACCTGCGTTCCCCTGTGGTTCACCTGTGTTCCCCCCTGTGGTTCACCTGCGTTCCCCTGTGGTTCCCCTGTGTTCCCCCCTGTGTTCACCTGTGTTCCCCCCTGTGGTTCCCCTGTGTTCCCCCCTGTGGTTCACCTGTGTTCCCCCCACGGCGTACACCTGTGTTCCCCCCACGACACTCACCTGTGTTCCCCCCTGTGGTTCACCTGTGTCCCCCCCTGTGGTTCACCTGTGTCCCCCCCTGTGGTTCACCTGTGTTCCCCCCTGTGGTTCACCTGTGTCCCCCCCTGTGGTTCACCTGTGTCCCCCCCTGTGGTTCACCTGTGTCCCCCCCTGTGGTTCACCTGTGTCCCCCCCTGTGGTTCACCTGTGTTCCCCCCTGTGGTTCACCTGTGTTCCCCCCTGTGGTTCCCCTGTGTTCCCCCCCGGCTGTGCAGGAGAGACACCCTCACCCCGGGAAGCCCTTCACCGGTCTGCGTCAGTGGGCCTACCTGCCGGACAACCGGGAGGGCCGCAAGGTGCTGCGGCTGCTGGACCGGGGCTTCGAGCGGGGGCTCCTCTTCACCGTGGCCACCAACCAGGAGGGGGAGGACCACGTGGCGCCGGCCGCCGTCCCCCTCAAGACGCAGCCCGACGGCGGGACCAAGACGTGAGTGTGTGTGTGTGTGTGTGTGTGTGCCTGCGTGCGTGCGTGTGTGTGTGTGTGTGTGTGCCTGTATGCCCGTGTGTGTCTGTCAGTACGTTTACATGCAGCAAGAAATTCGAATTTCTAATCGTATAAGACATCGTTCGGACTTTTTAAGTACATGTAAACACCTTAATCCGACCTACTTCGGACCTACTTCGGACATCTCAAAATTGGTTAACAACACCTGGATAATTCGTTCATAGTCGGACTTTTAACGGCATGTATACTCAGCAATCGGATCTGAAACGGATTTTGCATTCTGCGCATGCGCAGTGCCATTCTGCACATGCGCAGCGCCACATAGCGTCCAGAGTCAGCCCATGCTCCGGCTGTTAATCCGATTCTCCGAACGGCATGTATACTCGGACAAGTGATCCGGTCTTACGCATGTCATTATCTGATCCGATCAGAAATTCGAATTTCTTGCTGCATGTAAACGTACTGTGTGTGTGTGTGTGTGTGTGTGTGTGTGTGTGTGTGTGTGTGTGTGTGTGTGCGCGTGGGTGTGTGTGTGTGTGTGTGTGTGTGTGTGTGTGTGTGCATGTGTGTGTGAGTGTGTGTGTGTGTGTGCATGCATGCGTGTGTGTGTGTGTGTGTGTGAGTGTGCACCACGAACGATGACATCGTCTTCCACTGAGTCACCCGCCCGCGATTGCTGGCTGGGCTTATTGACACCCGGTTCTACTGAGTACTGTACAGTCCAGTCTCACTTAGCTCAGTCAGGCGACTAGAGT
>JAXIVH010000009.1:606087-618587 GCA_036785325.1 Urophycis tenuis
GTGTGTCTCCATCAGGGTGGTGGTGGTGGTGGTGGTGGGGTAGTGATGTGTCGGAAGACTATGGATGCTAGACAATCGATTGCAACAATGTTTTGTTTTTTTCTCTCTTGTTTGTTTGTATCTCTATTCAGAACTTCCCAGAATCCCTCATTAAGTTTTCTGATAGCGTCTGGATGCAAAAGACGCCAGAGGCAATTATTGAAATAAGTAAAACTGAAGGTCTCATTTATGTATAATTTTTCATTATCAGGTTGTGTATGCAGATTCACCTTGGAAATCAATGCAAAAACTCAAGGTATTGATGTAGCATTGATTGAAAATCTAAACTAAATCATATCCCCTAAAGACTCTATTCTGACATATTGTTGTGTTGCATTTATGAAGAGCAGCTCTCGCAAATATAAGAAACATTAACTTTTTTCAGCAGACAAGGAATGTCCGTGAAATCTCGTCCACAAAGCCATTAACAGCATCCCTGAAGTAGTTTTGTGTTTGTTGCACCGGTCCTGTTGCCATAGGCAACTCTTTGTGTAAACACATCACTTAGCAAAAAATGTGATCTCCATCCAAGGCGATTCTCGCAAGCAGCTGACAGAATGCAAGAGGAAGGCTATAGAATGCTTCTGGGCCTCTCGTTGGCCAATGACGGCTGTTCAAAATACAATATGGATGTCGCCAGTCAGGAGAGACGTGCACATGCAACAGAGATGGAATGTAGTTTAGTACATACCACGAGTACCACAATAAGCCTAAATAATTCTCGGAAACATGCAAATGAGAATGACCTTGTGCAAGCAAAAAAAACTGAATTGGCAGTTTTAGTTTGCAAGTTCGAGGACTATCTATGCTGTAACTAGCAGCCTATGTCTGTTCTTTTTAAAGGGTAAAGGGGGCATTTATCAGACGCTTTTGTCCAAAGCGGCTTACAATCAGTAAATTTGTGGGGTTCGACATGTGTGGGAGGGGGATCAAGGGGATCGAACCGCCGACCCTATGGTTAGTGGACCACCTGCTCTGTCCACCCGCGCTACCCACTGAGCTACTGCCGCCCCTGCCACCCCTTTTTAGATGCAAATCGTTCACAAAACAACATTTATCATTAAGTAAGAGTTGAGTGGTTTTTTGTTTTGTTTTTTACAAAATCCATACATATTTTCCAAGGACAGCTCATCTTCATGGGCTATGGATTCACGGGAAGTTGAAAGCACATCAATCAATTCATTGTCTGGCGTGCAAAGCGACCTGAACCAGAATAACTGGTGGGGCAGCAAAGGGAAGCAACAGGAGAACTATCGTCAGAACTCTTCAAGCGGCAATCTTGTGCACCGTTTCCATATTACTCACGTCAGAATTAAGAAATCAAATGATCCCTTTTACAATTAGCAAAAATCAATATCAGTGTCTCCGCTTGATTCCGGTCAGTTGCGTCGCTAGCGTCATCCGGCGCCATCGATAGCACGGCGCCGTTTGGCGGTTTCTTCGCCGTCAAACGCGATGGCGGAGACGGCTAGGTCGTGGCTAATCTCGACGAACACATTGTTTGCCTATTGATTCACGTGACTCACCGATCTGTCGGCAGCAGGACAATATGGTGGCATCGGAAGCGCTCTGGTTTCCGTTTTGGAGTCCATTTTTTGAAGTGCATCGTACCAACCAATCAGGTTTGAGCTAGCTTCGGTTGCGTTACCCCGCGGCGCCAGAACCCCCCGTAAACGAAGCCACAGGGGGAGGTCGACGGCCCGCGGCTGACTGTCTCGCGGCTCGGAGATGATAACCTTGACATTTGCACTCCTGTAACCTTTGCAACTGTCTGTATTTTTAATCCGTATGTTTGTTCTTTCTGCGGAAGACGTCATTTCAATAAACAGGAATATACTGAACGTGTGTGTGTGTGTGTGTGTGTGTGCGTGTGTGTGTGTCTGTGTGTGTGTATGTGTCTGTGTGTGTGTGTGTGTGTGGGTGTGGATGTGTGTGTGTGTGTGTGTGTGTGTGTGTGTGTGCATGTGCGTGTGTGTGTGTGTGCGTGTCTGTGTGTGTGTGTGAGCATTAAAAGGGCATTTGTGGGAAAATGAGGCAATGGAGGATAAACACACATAAGGACTTGCGCGCGCGGTGCGTGCGCAGCCCTAAAAGGTCAGCTCCAGAAGATTGGTTTCCCCATATTGAATAATAAATGTGATCATCGCTCCTCCGCCATGGCGCCGCGCTCTCGGGTTCGAGCTGATTGGACCGTTCGCGCCCAGAGCCGCGTGTCTACGACCACCCTGGGTTATTTATTTATACCTCTGTGTTCGCTTTTTATCGTCTCACGTGTGCGAGCCCGTGGAAACACGGGTCGCTCGTCTTTTAGGGTGTGGCGATCCAAACTGGGGTGTTATGGACACTGGTGAACCAGGAGAGCCTCTTCCAAGGGTCAGGGGTGAGGGGTCAGGGGGTCCTGAGCTCGGGCCCCGGTCTGTCGATATGTTGACGGATAAAGGAAAGTGGTTTGTGGATTGGATAATGAAATCCCGGTCGATCTCGCAGCCGGACGAGAAAACGCTGAATGATACACACATCATGAGATACGCCAGAGAAACAGGTCCATGATATGTTGCTTGTTTTGGGGAAAATATTGATTCACTCGCATGTTAAATGTGTATTTTGTGGGGGCATATGCGCGCGTCTGTGAGGGATAACATAAATAATACAGTAGCGCGGCACTTGGAAGCCGTCTGTGATGACAGAGTGATGTGTAATGACAGAGTGATGTGTAATGACATGAGGTGGTGTGGAATGAGCAACGGGGGAGGTCCAGATGATCACAGAATAAACGGCCATTACTCTCTGAAGTGTCTCTCCCAGGATTGGACCACATTTCCCGCATATATTAGCGAAAGCTGACGGTTTTGTTCTTAACGACATAATCGATGCGGAGCCGTCGGGGTTGTGACAGCGGTGCACAACATTTAGACGCGTGCGACGCGGCACAACATTTAGACGCGTGCGACGCGGTCAACAGAAGGCAGTCCGTCCTCGTTGACCTTTTGATGACCTCTCTCTTGGCGGTGCGGATCTGTGTCTCTCATCTGCGGGGCGGCGCGGCTCATTCTCCAATCAGATCTCAGTGGGTAACGGGGGCGTTTAGCAGACGCTTTTGTCCAAAGCGACTTACAATCAGTACATTTGTGGGGTTCGACATGTGGACAGTTGTGATCAAGGGGATCGAACCGCCAACCCTACGGTGAGTGGACGACCCGCTCTGTCCACCAGTCTACCCACTGAGCTACTGCCGCCCCAGATCTCAGAAGTGCACGTGACGTCACACGCCACATCCTCCCGTATCTGATTGGCTGCGGTTGGACGTTGCACGGCGAGAGAGCAAGCGAGTGCGTTTGTTTCTTCGTAGATAAGTGAAAACCCTAAATCTTCATTGATAAGTGAAAACCCTAAATCCGCGTGTGATTCTCTCCTCGGCCTGGGAGTTATCAGTGTACTCTCTGGCCCGCCCTGAGGCGTGTCTTAAAGACGTGTGCTCTGTACGCGTGGGAATGAGCGTCAGCGTTCCCCCCCGGTGGCTTCGGGGGTCCGGCCGGGCGGTGTGAGCGATGGCGGTGGTGGAGCGTCCGTGGCGTGGTGCTGAGGAGAGCCAGGGGCTGACGGCACTGCTTTTCTACTGCATATTACAAAATGTCTCCTCGCTCTCCGCTAAAATGACTGGAGGAGAGCTGCCTCCGCCCCTACACCTGCTCCTGGTCATTTCAGGAAGCGGGGGAGACAGGGAGAGAGAGAGAGGGAGAGAGAGTATGGGGGGAGAGAGGGGGAGAGAAGGAAGGGGAGAGAGACAGGGGAGAGAGAGAGGGAGAGAGAGAAAGGGGGGGGAGAGAGGGAGAGAAAGAAAGGGGGGAGAGAGAGGGAGAGAGAGAGAAAGGGGGGGAGAGACGGGGGAGAGAGAGAAAGGGGGGGAGAGAGAGGAGAGAAGGAGGGGGGAGAGAGAGAGCTTAAGAGATGTAAAGGGAGGGAAATAGAGAGAGAAAAGAGAAAAACCTTAAAAAATGAAATGGCTTCTGTTTGGTGATGTATTGTCAGATTATGCCAATATGTGAGCAAATGAGTGTGAAATGACATATTAAGCTCTTATGTGAGCATTTTTTTTTTTTTTAATCAAATGGGATTGTTTCATTTCATCACTTTGATCACCAACCTTTTATTCCTGAAAGCAGGTGATTCAGTCAGGATGAGCATCCTCTGGTCTTCACCTCAATTGAATCATTTCTCACACTGCAAAATGCGATGCAAACGCTCTCCCCATTTCTTACTCCTGCTTTGTCACCTGATCTTCCTTATCTCCTTTCCTTTGTTCCTGTCTCCTCTACTCTTGTGCCATCAGCTCTCCTCTCCTTCCCACTCATCCGCTCTCCTTTCCTCTGTTCCTCCTCCTCTCCTCATCTCCTCTCTCCTCGTCTCCTCTCTCCTCGTCTCCTCTCTCCTCCCTCTCCAGGCCGTCCCATGCTCCTCTTCTCTGGTTTGCTCCTTTGGTTCTCTGGTTTATCCACTCTCTCTCCTCCTCCACCCCTTCTCCTCTCCTCTCCTCCCATCTTTCTTCAGCAGTCTCTCCCTCTCCTTCCCCTCCTCCTTCTCCTCCCCCGTTCTCTCCTCCTCTCCTCTTCTCTCTCTCCCAACTAGCACAGTTTATCCCCGGTCCCTGAGGCTCAGATAGATGTCGTGCAGACATCAGTCAGGCAGGACCGGCGGGCCAATTTGAAAGCCAGACGACCAGCAGACGCCTGCTCATGAAGGGGCCATCCATCCTGCCCCCCCACCTCCTTATTTATCGCCACAGTTCTCCTCAGCCTCTCTCTCTCTCTCTCTCTCTCTCTCTCTCTCTCTCTCTCTCTCTTTCACTGCATCCAGCGCCTTTTCCCACATCTCTCTCTCCCTCTTTCTTTCTCTCTCTCTCTTGCGCTGTCTCTCACTTTCTCTCTTTATCTCTCTCTCTGTCTCTCTTTGTCGCGCTCTCTCTCTATATCTCTCTCTCTCTCTCTCTCTCTCTCTTTCTTTCTCCCTCTCTCTCCCTTTCTCTCTCTCCCCTCTCTTCTCTTTTGGGCCGTCATTTCATTTTCCTCTGGACTATTACTCCATGACTCTCTCACATTCTCTCTCTCTCTCTTTTGCTCTCCCTCTCTCTCTCCTCCTCTCCCTCTGTGTGTGTCTCTCTCACTCTCTCTCTCTCTCTCTCTCTCTCACTCTCTCTCCCCGTCTCCCTCTATCTCTCATTCTCCGGTCCCCCTCTGTCAATCATTTCATGCCCTGCCCCTCCCCCCCCCCCCCCCCTCCCATATCAACTTCCTGTGCACCTTTCCTCATTGGTTCTTTATGGCCAACATTTAAAGCGATAATGTCCTTTCTATCAGAGTGTATTTGTCTAGAGGGCTGCTGGGGGCCGGGGAGGTAATAGTTACCGTGTGTGAGAGAAGGACTTCATAACTCAAGCACCACAATGGAACGCGGGGGGGGAACAGCCCGCATGGGTTTGGGGGGGAAATGGGCTGCTGTTTGTGTTGTTTCACTTGGATCTGAATGCGGGGTCGTGGGTGAGGGGCTGAAAATTCACTTGCGCAGAATTTATTTAAAAAATATGTATATACATGTATGTATTTACATGTACACATATATATGTATAGTGTGTGTGTGTGTGTGTGTGTGTGTGTGTGTGTGTGTGAAAAAAATCGGAACACAAAGGTGAAAATATATACATCATGATTACATTATAATATATAATTTAAAATCGAACCCTGCTATCCCATGTATCTGCTTTCAGTCACACATCTCTTGAAATTTGCCTCGGATAAAAGCAATGTTCATTCTTAGAACGGTTGTGGAGTGATTAAATGACAATGGTTCTTGTGGGTGTGAAATTGGTTTGAAATCCCACATCTGTTGTTTTCGTTCATCTGAAATGTTGTCATGACTTGAATACACGTGAATATTTCCCTCTTCAAACCAAAACTATATATGGCACACTATTCTACTATTCTACTTTCTACTATTCAATAAGATATTTTCCCCAATTTAAGATTAAATTTGCCCCATGTTGACATTGCTGCTCTGTGATTGGCTGATGACTTTGAGCATTTTAGACTCAGCTTTTACAACATTAATGTGTCAATGTTGACAAGACATTTTAACCATACATATTTCCACACATTTCTGCCCACGCAGTACCTTTGAAAATTAGGAAATTCATTAGAGGATTCTTGGTAACGTATTCATTGGCTTGTCCGAACGGGCTGGGGATCATTTGATGAGTGTGTCAGGTGTGTGTGTGATTAATGGCCAAATCATCGGCCAGTTTAGCCGTACCTGGCTGAAAGACATCCTTCTGTCCTCTGTCTGCCTGTTTGTCTGTCTGTCTCTCTGTCTATCCCCCTGTCTGTCTGTACATGCCTGTCTGTCGGCCTGTCCATCTATCTAGGCATTCCTCAATTTCTGCATTCCTGTATGTCTGTCTGTCTGTCTGTCTGTCTGTCTACCTGTTTGTCCGGATGGCTGTCTGGCTGTCTACTTATCTATCTGTCTGTCTACCCGCTGTCTGCAGTCCTGTCTCATCTCTCTTGATAAGATAGTGTTTGATGACTCCATGGCATTTAGCTCACCTTCCTTAACCATGACATTAGGAGCTAAACAGCTGGACTCATGTACAGTGTAATGTCCTTAGTATTTCAGATGCACCCGGGGGTAGAGGTGCAGGTCCTGTTGTCTTACATACGTGGTCGTCAGCAAGTCAATTCATTCAACGCTCTCGGCTAGAGGCAGATCCGGGTCGGACATGCTGTCAAAAGCAAGTAACTAATACTCCTTGAACCTGTTGCGGCTCTATCCTGCTGGATCACTCTGGAGGTCCGCATGTGGGGCCGCCGGGGGTCTCTGAACCGGGCCGGCGGTGGGCCGGGCGGCACCAGGCCCTTCCATCATGGCCCGGTGATTAGGGATGCACCGAATCCAGATTTTTAGGGTTCTGCCGAATACCGAATCCACTGGTTAAGATTCTGCCAAATCCGAACCCGAATACCGAATCCTACTCCCATCCTACTCCATTAACACTAAACACATTAATGAAGTAAACAACGTCAACATCAGTGTATTTTTCGTTTTATTTAATTTCCACTGGGAAAAAATAGGCAACTTTCTGCAAAGTTAAGTGTTTTTCTTAAAAAAAAACAACAAAGAAAACAAACAGAATATGTTTGGTGACTTGACTGAAATGAATGTTATTGAACATTTAATCCATAAACATGGATAATAGGCTGTTTTTTTTTTTCGTTTAGATCATAGGCAATGATGAGAAGTTTTCCTTCGTGCACAACTCGTATTCTTTCAGATGTTTCATACGCAAATGCTTTAACGGCGGGGATGTTGTGTATTGTTTAGGTTCCTTGCCACCACGAGACAAATCGGCATTACAAATTGAACATGTAGCTCGACTTGAATCGCCTTCTTTTATCTGAAAGAACTGCCAAACCACACTTTTTCTGTTCACTACTTCCATTTTCGCTTTCTCGCAGCTATAGCCACTGCATTCCAACGCGCTACTTTTTTGTAAACAGATAATTACGTCGACCAGCGTGGCGCGCGGCAGTGAAAGCGTAGGATTCGGGTTCGGTGGAAAAAAATGCAAAGGTTCGGCAGAACCCGAACCCCTCAAAAAAAACCCAATATTCGGCCGAATCCGAACCCGAATACTGGATTCGGTGCAACCCTACCGGTGATGGAATGGACCTCTGGCTCCTGCTGGCAGCAGCCCTGCCTCCGTCTCTCCCTGGCCTCCCATTTCACATTCTTTGGTTGTCCCCATGTTCCCCACCATCATTCTTCTTCGTCTTCGTCGTCTTCTTCCTGGCCCTCACCCCCATCTTAAACATTGACCCCCCCCCCCCCCCAACCTCCACCTCCCTGTGTACACCCCTAGGGCACAGGTCACAAGGTGACATAAAAGCAAAGGAGGGGGGGAAAAACTAGTTTGCATTATCCTGTACCCCTAAGAGCACGTAACGGAGAACCAAACATTATCGATGGGTTGGCAGTCCATGACTCTCTCTCTAGGTAACACACACACTGATTATGACTCTCTCTCTCTCTCTCTCCAGGTAACACACACTGATTATGACTCTCTCTCTCTCTCTCTCTCTCTCTCTCTCTCTCTCTCTCTCTCTCTCTCTCTCCTCTCTCTCTCTCTCTCTCTCTCTCTCTCTTTCACTCTAGGTTACATACACTGATCATGACTCTCTCTCCAGGTAACACACACTGATTATGACTCTCTCTCTCTCTCTCTCTCTCTCTCTCTCTCTCTCTCTCTCTCTCTCTCTCTCCCTCTGTCTCTCTCTCTCTCTCTAGGTCACACACACACTGATTTGGGGTACCAGTGCCCAGGTAGAGGGCGAGGCAGGTGGCTGGGCCCCGATGCTGGCTCATTAAGTGGCGTGGCTCCCTCCCAGTGTTCCCACCACAGGACTGGGCCCCTCTCTGCCTCCACCAGTATCGGCCCCAGTGGCCGAGCCCGCCAGACCACAGCAGCAGCAGGACGCAGATCCCTGCGAGCAAGTGGGCGTCGGCATCTTCTTGCCTTGGCCTTCTTTCTTCGGATCGGTGGAGTTCATTTCAGCCGCGTTAAGCGGGGCGTAGCTTTTCACTGGGCTCTATTGTGACTCTTTGGTCCAGTTATACACTACTGAGGGAAGAAAGCACCTTGGTGTGTAAACGGTGATCGGTCAGCCTACTTGCGTACGCATGTGTGCGTGGGAGGAGGTTAATGGCACGGCAGGCCGGGCTGGACAAAGAGATAAATGCACTGTGTGTGTGTGTGGTGGGTGGTGTGTGTATGGGTGTGTGTGTGTGTGTGTGTGTGTGTGTGTGTGTGTGTGTGTGTGTGCTGTGGTAGGTATTCAAGACCATGGATGGCTAGTGACTTATAGTGCACTAAACGAGAGAGAGAGAGAGAGAGAGAGAGAGAGAGAGAGAGAGAGAGAGAGATCCAGGTGTTAATGGAGACTCTCAATTTGCGGAGCATGACTTCTCCGGTGTGTTTGTGCGGCGTTTTGCCGGCCACTAACGGGCAGATCGATGATCTATTTGCAGTGATTCCTTTCACTTCGGCGACACAAGGAAGCCGGCGGGCGCTCTGAGCCCTCGGCCCGCCGCGTGTCCCCCGGCCGTCACTGTAATGCTAATTCAGCGCCGCTCGCCGCTCGCCGCTCGTCGCGATGCGGTGAAGCATCGATCCGAAGCACAGCGACAGAGCGTAGCCTCGCCGCTGTGTTTAGCGACCGCTGGTAGCGTCTTCGGCTCTCTGTTAGCGTCGGAGCGAGCGGGCCGGCTGCTGCTGTTCCCATCATAATCCATTCATGTGTGTGTCTTGTTGCCGGTTAGCTCGTGTTAGCGCACGCTGTGTTTTTCGAGACAAAAAGTGTTGACTGTTGACTCTTTTTTATTTTGTGAGCTACGTCATTAAACAGTCGCCATTAAGCCCATCCTCAGCAATGTTGATAATTGATAATTGCTTGATAGTTGCTCTCTATTTTTATATATTTTTACCGTATGATCGTATGCCAAGAATTCACACACACACACACATACACACAGACACACAGACACACACACACACACACACACACACAAAAACACACACATATATACCACAGACACACACTCACACACACACAGACACACACACACACACACACACACACATACACACACACACATGCAGGCACACACACATGCAGGCACACACACACACACACACACACACATTGCATTGCATTTTCAGATCAGTTCTGTTTTGTTATGCATGAACGAATACAATAAAAAGCCACTACTCTTAAGTGCAAAACTTTGGCAGGGAGAGAAAATGTGTGAAACGTGAGCTCCATCATAAATCACGCCTCACCCAATCACACCAGAAAACACACACACATTTTACTGTGCGTGTCGAGGGGACATTACGCCAGGCTTTACTCCTCGTCATTAGCTTTTTCTTCTTTGGCGTTTTTATGTTTGTTTGTTTTTAAAGGAAGCTGCTCAATCACTAATTCCCTTTCAACCAGCTCTGTAAAAGCGGGGTGGGCGGTCCTTAATTAGGCCCCTCCCACATTGGCATAGCATGCCCATCGCGATGTAGGCCTACTTGGTGGAGCGGTCCACCTACACGACACACTGATGACGCCATCCTGCGCCATGCCGACGTTCCCCGGCTGATACCGGGCGACCGACCCAGAACCGACAGCGCCGGTCCTCGGGGTAAAGGTAAAGCTACCCCGCTGACGGGTTGGTATCACCGACTGGTACTGTCACCTTCATCGACACCCAGCCGACCCAAACGCTGAGCAGCACCACCGGGCAGGACCCCCCGGGCAGTGGGACGGAGCGGGGGGGTCCCCTCGTCTCTCTCTCTCTCTGCTCGCCACGGAGCGGCCCGCGTGCGGCAGGCCGTCCACGACGCGGCCGCCGGAGCTGTCGCCGTGACGCCCTCCTCTCATTGATCTGTCATTGTAATCAGCTGGGCCGCACCGGGGGGAGGGGGGAGGGGGGAGGGGGGAGGGAGGCGGAGGGGGGAGGACCAGGGAAGGAGGGAAGCGGGAGGAGGGGAATTTGTGCGAGCGGAATGACAGACAAACCGGCGCGTCGATGATTCATCGGCCCGTCTCGCGCCGCACAGATTAATATTTGAGCACATAATTATGCATCCCAACCTCACCCCCCTCCTCCCCCCCCACCCTCCTCCCCCTCCTCCTCCCCCCTCACACGCCATTACTGACCGCTTCAGATGAAATACGCGCGTGATGGAGGGAGACAGAGCGACGGTGGCAGGAGAGAGAGAGAGGGGAAGGGGAGGTATTTCATTAAGGCGCCCCGCGGTGCGGGGGAGGGGGGGGGGGATCAGCCGCACCGCACCCTCGCCGACGCTGGCGCTGATTGAATGTGCAATAGTGGGAGTCGCTGGAGGGGGGGAGGGCCGGGGGAGGAGGGGGAGGGAGGGGGGGGGTTGCCCGCCCCCGCTTTCTAACGGCAGCCGGTATCGTTAGCTTTACCTGTGACCGATTTCTGCGCCGGCGTTTTGCCGTCCGGCGCGGCGGTCTGGCCGGCCGGGATCCGATTGGGATTCCGTGCTGAGAGAGAGAGATCGCCGTGGCGACGCTCTCTGGCGTGCCATGAAGGCTCTGGGAAGTGTGTGTGCCAGCCGCTTACGGAAACACATTAGAGCCGCCCAGGCGCATATGAAATCCCGGCACTGCATCCCGGCACACATTTATAGGAGCGTTATTCCGGCCGCGGCCGTTCCAATCAGGCAGCGGAGCCTCCTGGCCGCGGTGCCTCCGGAGAGGCGTATCCATCACACCTATTTGGCTGTCACCATACAATCAGGCGTGTGGCGCGGGCCGTGCGGCTGGCCTGGAAAGTGGTGCTGTCCATCAAGGAGCCTCCTGCAGATCTTTATGTGACGCCGTCTGAGATCACGGTCCCGGGGAACGCCTCCTGACTCACCGCCAGGGAGATGGCAGGAAGTCGCAGTTTGGACCGGAGACGGCTGCGTTTTCCTTCGGGACTCTCTTTTTATGTTGCTGTTTGATCAAACTGGGTGACGCAACGATATTTTTTTTTTCTTAAAGCCGCTGTAGGTACAGGGTAAACGCCGGGCCTATCATTTGAGTGTAATGTGTTAGAAACGGCAGAACCGTGAATCACGTACGGGGGAATTACGCCACCAGAATGCTTGCTTCGAGTCAACGGCGCCTGCATCTCGGTTTCGCTCGTTTCCGATCAATCGGTACATCTCTTCCCTCATTGGCTCAGGGGAATCTAATCTCTCCTGCCAATCAGCTGCGTGAATCCCGCCCTGCGTATCGTGGCAGTAGACTGAAGTCCAGTAGTAGCACACTGATCAGCACCTCATGTTTTGTTTCCGCTGTACTCTACAGCTCACGCCTGTGTTGGTGAGGGGAACGTGTGTGTGCGTGTGTGTGTGTGCGTGCGTGCGTGTGTGTGTGCGTGTTTGTGTGTGTGTGCATGTGTGTGTGAGTGTGTGTGTGTGTGTGTGTGTGTGTGTGTGTGTGTGTGTGTGTGTATGTGTGTGTGCATGTGTTTGTGAGTGTGTGTGTGTGTGTGTGCGTGCGTGCCTGTGTGTGCGAGTGCGAGTGCGCTTTAAGACCAGAGAGGTAGGCAGTGGTGGACAAAAAAGCAATTGTGAAACGGTGCCTGTGGGCTGACAGCTCAAACACTCCCCCTCCTGTAAGTTGTCTCTCACTCCCCCCCCCCCCCCCCCCCTAGTCTTCACTCGGGCAGCCAAATGGCCCGGTAACACTGAGGAAACAGAGATGTAAACAAAGACACGAGTAAGATAAACAAATGTATGAATGAATGAATACACATTCGGTACATAGATACAAACAAATAAGTACATCTCAACGAAAGATGTTAATTGCAATCAAATACATAATTGAATACATAAGTAAACATCACAGAGT
>JAXIVH010000009.1:623587-653587 GCA_036785325.1 Urophycis tenuis
AGGCGAGGAGAGCTGGAAGGGTGTGAGACTTGAACCCGAGCTTTGATGTCATGTGGAAAGGTTACAGCGTCACACATTGCTCATCGCAGTGGTTTATAATAGAATAGTTTAAATAGTGGGTGACCTTTTCCGGAAAAGTCCTTCCGTAAAGACACTTTCTTTAAATCATATTTATGAAAATAATAAGCTGCATGGTGCATGGGGTGTGTGTTTAAGAAATCTGAGATGAGAGGAATTTGAAAGGAGGAAGAAACACAAACAGACAGGCGGACAGACAGACAGACAGGTAGATAGGCAGGCAGACGGAGAGAGAGAGAGAGAGAGAGCGACGAGACGGAAGAGATGAAGAGGAAAGCACCAACGATGGCCGTGTGGGGCGGGGGGGGGGCTCCCCAGTAACAATGCACCACGGGGTGCGTCTGTCTGGGGAAGACCACCCTGTTGGTTCATCTGGCTCTGGGGGTGAAGGCGGCTTCACGGGGGGGGACTTGCCGAGACGCGGCAGAAGAGGAGGAAGGGATAGGAGACCAGCCGGAAGTTGATGTCCTCCACGTGTCCCCATGGGGGCGAGGTGTGCTTGGCGGCTATGAAGTGGACCGAGGACGACTTGAGCTGCGGATCACAAGGTGTCGGGACTGTCACACGCAACCAGCGCCAGACAGCCCAGCCAGTGACTCGCCTGCCACATGAGAGTGTCCTGACACACGCACACACACGCACACGCACGCACACACACATACACACACACACACACACACACATACGTATGCTGTATGTATGTATGTATGTATGTATGTATGTATGTATGTATGTATGTATATGTATGTATGTATGTATGTATGTATGTATGTATGTATAAATGTATAAATGTACCTTACGAAATAACTATGAATAAAACTTGTATAGCCCTAAAAACAAAATCTGTGTCACGTGATGAAGTGGCATACAGACAGACAGACAGTGAGACAGAACGACAGACACGTACTAACTTACTTTGTAAAGGCATTTCTGACCACCCATCCTGCACCCATCTCTGGTTTGCCATGTCTTGATCTGTGAGACGAGGGCTTCATAGACGTTTTGACAGGGTATCCCAAAGTACCTGACAAAGACAGCATTCACAACCGTCAGCCATTACAGATGTGTCTTTCTTCATGTTTGTTTGTGTTGTTTTTCATGACAAGGCCATTGTCGCTTGTTGTATCTTAACCAAAATCCTGTCTTATTTGACAACCTTGAACACAACTCTGTGGTCGCCATTGCAGGTGAAACAGCCCCGGCTGCTGGTCCCTGTTGGTAGTGCGTGCGTCGCTGCGTTCACGTGACGCAAGCCGCGTGTCGTGGAGCGCAGCCTTCACCAGGTGCGCTAACGCAGCGCGCCAGAACCCAGCTAGCTTCGAAAGTTGTATAGACTGTTGTACGGAACGCAACGACTGTATACACGTCACCGGAAAGGAGACGAGCATGGGGAGAGAACTGCCTCGGTTGCAGGTATGTTAAAATAGTGTTGATTTAAACAGTGGATAATTAAACTGCAAATATACAGAATTAATTGTATATTTGCATTATTAAGCAATCCACTATGCATTGCATGAATTAGAATGAATGAATTTAAGTTGTATGTCTAATTAATGGCATGCTTATTTCTTGTATAATAAGAAATGTATTTAATTTTTCTACAATCATTTAATATTTATTTCGTTGATTTGTGTATTTATTTGAGCCGACAAGCAACTGCCATAAAACCTATTATTATTCTAATTGAGGCAAGGTTTTTAAACGTTGTGGTTTGATTTGGACAACTCTCTATCTCAGGAGACTTACAGGAGAATACAAGACGACCGTCCTGAAGTGGACAAGACGTGACCACCACCCAGACAACTGTTGTGGACATGCCTCTACTTCATGACATGACCGCCTCTCAGAACTGAGTCCAGATCTCCAGATTGCAGTAAGTGAAGTTCATTCAAACATACTGTTCTCCCCGATGGCTCGTTCAAGTGGCCCGGCTGTCATTTTTACATGAATGTCGGCCTGTGTGTGTGTGTGTGTGTGTGTGTGTGTGTGTGTGTGTGTGTGTGTGTGTGTGTGTGTGTGTGTGTGTGTGTGTGTGTGTGTGTGTGTGTGTGTGTGTGTGTGTGTGTTAATGTAATGTAATGTCATGTAATTTTCTATTTATTTCTTTTACGTTTTTCAGTTTTCTATTCCCCCTATTTCAAACTCCAACCTATTTTTGCTCTTGTGAAATTTTCAATTTATACAAAATGCATCTTAATAGAGTAATTTTCTTTGGTGGACTTTGGCGCCACTAAACATAATTAGAGCTAGCGGGTCATATAATTCAATCATGTGTTGCGTCCGGATAGTTAGGTTCATCTCGTCCAAAACCCCATGAGGAAACATCTGGTCAGGAAAACCTTTTAATGGCAATCAGTGTTAGCTGAAGAAAGAAAACACACATTTCTGAGCCTACTTTTAGGCTACTCTAAAATTCCTATACTTACTTCACAGCTCACATCATTGTGTCAATATTATAATCATTCACAACGCAAAATGCTAAGAAGAAATGCTACATTCAGAGAAAATAACCGAGAACCAGAGAGGGAGAGCAGAGTAGCAACAGACAATCGAGATCCTATGTGATATCAAGCTCAGCATGCTGTCTTTGTACTTGTCTATTATTATCAACTAAATGCATAGCTATAGGCCTACATAGGCCTATAAAACTTCTCCCCCTAAGGGTATCCCCATAACTATGGCTCCTAAAGCAGGGGGTAAACTCACATGTCTCCTCAGGGAAGCCCCTTAACACATGATACACAGTATGTTAGTGAGCAATAAAGGACGACGCAGGGACCTACCAGTCTGCTGTACAATGTGCGTGGAACGACCCTGAGGCGCCGACAGCCAACACCAGCAAGCAACCCAGAAGACGCATGGCGTATAAACTACAGAATTAAAACTCAAAAAACTATTTCTGCCTCGGATTGCGAAAGAACACTGAGGAAAGACGAGTCACTTTCAAGTCTCTTCTCGGTAACTGGGGTTTGAGAGGGTCATCACAGGATAGTCATGAGTCCGAACAGCAATCTTGCTGAATTCAATTACGAAGAGGCAGGCTTTGGCTTTGAAACAGCGAGTGTACAGCGCCATCTAGAGGACGCTGTCCTCCTCTCATCCTTCCTGGTCACCGTGTTGTCAGCTATGGTTGTCAGACGTTACCAGAAGGTTTATGAGATTAGGAAAATGCACATCAGAGCTGATGGAGTCGTGACTTCAATGCCACAAGCTGCAATAGAAATGTTTTTAAATGAATAAAAAAATAAAAAAATTGAAAATTGAAAAATTATGAGTTGAATTAGATTAGATTAGATTCAACTTTATTGTCATTGTGCAGAGTACAAGTACAGGGACAACGAAATACAGTTGGCGTTCTAACCAGAAGTGCAAATGAGCGATTAAGGTGCAGGTTGAAATGCAGAAATGCAGAATAAGGCGCCACTAAACATAATTAGAGCTAGCGGGTCATATAATTCAATCAGAAAATCGTTCCTCCCCACTGCAATAAGACTTTACAACTCACCTGCCTCTGTCAGGTCCTCCATTGAAAAGTGACAGTGGTTATTAAAATGACGGTAATTATAGGTAGTTAACAAAGTGACAACCAGTGCAGATGGAGGTAGTGATCATAGATGGAGGTAGTGATCATATGAGTGAGTATGAGAATGAGTCTGTAGCTGAAACCGCTCTTTAGCTTTGAACAATAATAGGCATATATATATTATTATTATTATTATTAAAAGCTAAAGAGCGGTTTCAGCAACAGACTCATTCAACTCCGCTGCAAGAAGGAACGATAGCCTACAGAAAATCGTTCCTCCCCACTGCAATAAGACTTTACAACTCACCAGCCTCTGTCAGGTCCTCCATGACAGAACTCGACTAAATCAACCTGTACAACCTGTAAATCAACTGAAACATATATTTCACATCATATGTGATATGTGTTAATTACCTTGTGACAAATTTGTATTAATGGATAGCCCCTTGAGATGAACCATCTCGTTTTCAAGGGGGTCCAACATAAAACACATAACTCAACATAACAACACAATAACATACAGCATGCACAAGGCTCTCTACCACCAACCAACCCACACATCATTACCGCAAACCCACTGCACCCATAAGCAAGAATGCATACATACACATTATGTAGTGCCAATCATAATAATAGAATTAATAACAATAATGATAATACTGTGTAATGTTATCAATGTTAATAGATATAACATAGTAATAGTATATTAGTAGTATAGTAATAGTAGTAATATTACAATAGTAATAATAATAATGATAATAATATACATCATTATACCATACCATGCAGGTATAAATACATATAATAGCTGTGTTAACAATAGGGATAAAGAGGACATTACCATTAGAAACAGTTGCAAGATGTTTTGATCAACTTAAATAGTGAATTCTTGAAAATGGGAAATGACCTTTCGTACTGATATTATATATCATATTCATCTCATACTGATATTATCAGATCACTAGTCTATGGTTTTTTTTTAAATTCCACTTCATTTTTTTATTTATGTATTATTATGTATTGTATTTATATGTATTTATATGTACACTGGCTGCTATGGCGACCCAACTTCCCTTCGGATATTAATAAAGTCTCTCTCTCTCTCTCTCTCTCTCTCTCTCTCTCTCTCTCTCTCTCTCTCTCTCTCTCTCTCTCTCTCTCTCTCTCTCTCTCTCTCTCTCTCTCTCTCTCTCTCTCTCTCTCTCTCTCTCTCTCTCTCTCTCTCTCTCTCGATATATTTAAGACAGGCCAACATTTGCTGCTACCGTACCATCGATCCCCATACAAGCAGCAATATAATCGGATTTGGGCGGACGGTCATTTTATTGGGGTGACACTTGTCCTATTACGCCCCCCGCTGGGCTCTTGGGTGGGGTGCGGGATAAATCCGTCCCTCGTGTATGAACTTATCATACTTAAGTTGTCTTTAGAATGACTAAATCACGGGCTACTCACACACACACACACACACACACACACACACACACACACACACACACACACACACACACACACACACACACACACACCGAACACACACACCGTAAACGAAACAAGCACTCTGTGGCCAAGGTCAGGGGGAAAAAAATGCCCTTCCTGCCCGTTGATTGGTCGGTTTTCCCCAGATACTACGTCAATCTGACATTGGGGCGGGCCTTGTCCTCACCACGTTCGCTCTGATCTCCTGCACAGCGGAGAGGGACGCGCGGCGTGTGAAGCAGGAGGACGTGACCAGGGCGAGTGGCAGCGCTCCGCCACGCAACATTACGCACCTCCTTTTTTTTTTTGTTAACAGATATCTTAGGTTTCTTACCATGGCTTTCGCTGTATGCTTATTGGTAGGCTATTTGCTGAGATGATGACCTAGGTCGGCCAGTAGGAGGTCACACGAAACTATAAAGGGTCGCCTTCGTAAGATCATGTATCTTTGACACCGCGGGGATCAGCTGATTCCAGCTTCTGCTCCACTGACTCGTCGTTTCAGCCCAAACCAGCGCTCAGGATAAAAGGTAGTTTCACTGTACTTTTAAATGAAGTCGAGAGACATGTCCTGCTCCATTACAAAGTTGTTGTACACAGTTGTATACCAAATCGCTAACTAAACGACTTTTACCTCTTTACTAACTGCTGCCATTAAAACTCATTATAGATTTTCTTTGACTTTTGAAACATGGCCAGCTAATCTTGCGCGCTAATCCCTTAATGCCGGCTGGTAATAAAACCTCAGTTATTTGAAGTGCCCATTCTGCTCTTGAGTTATTTCCATTCTCGGGCGGTCAGGCACAAAGCCATGGAAGCCTACTTATTGTGTAATTTAAGGCTGGATAAGGAGTCATGATTAAAACCCTGCTTTTACTTTAAATTGTTATACCCTTATACAGTGGTATGTTCTTATACAGTGTCTATCATAAGTGTTCACCCCCTTGGATGTTTTACCCTTTTATTGTTTTCATAAATCAATCATGGTCAATAAAATGTGTCTTTTTTCACACAAATTTATTGGAAAAAAAACAACTCTTTAATGTCAAAGTGAAAACAGACTTCTATACAACTAAAACAGATTTTTGCGCAACAATAACAGAAAAACACACTAGCCGTTATTGTTGGGAATCAAATTCCCAAACTCTCCTCAACACTGGAGGTAAGTGTGGGGGGGCGAGGGTGTAGGAGTATGGTGTCAGAGTTCAGGAGTCTTGTGGTGTGTGGAAAAATTCTGAGCTTGAACCCAGTGGCCCGGGTGTTCACGCTCCCCTCGCGAGCTAGACGCCAGCCGCCCGTCGCTATACTCTGGACCGCACCCCCACGCCTCAGATACTGGAGCTCCTGGCAGGCAGCTCAGTCCTGGTCCTGTGCTGTTAACCTCTCAGAGAGGTGTGTGTGTGTGTACAGACAGATGTGTGTGTAGATACATAATGCATAGAGACCCAATGCAAGAGAAAAGTGTTTCCCTCCTCAATAGGTGGATGGAGACAGAGACGGGACCAACTGCATCCCAGACATTTCCTTTTGTTCTAAGACATGCCGAGACCGGGCCGGGAGCGGGTCGGGACCGGGCTGCAGAGCAGGAGTGCCAGCATGAAATGGTGGACATGGCAGAGACAGACCATGAAGAGGAGGTACCTAGTCTGGTCCAGGATGTGTTAAGAGGGACAGGGGGGGTTAATAAACTCTGGAGTCCGACACACACACACTTCTGTTCACCCAGGTATTTCCCGGTACTAACCCCCCCCCCCCCCCCCCCCCCCTCTCTGTGTCCCTGTCTCCAGGACTGTCAGTGCCAGGGGCCCCCAGGGCCCTACAGGGCATCCCTGCTCAAGTCCATATCCGCCCTGGAGCCCTGGGGGCCCCCGGGGGACACGCCCCTCTTCCCCGAGTGGGTGGTGCCCCTGAGGGTGACCTCTGTGCTGCTGGTCCTCACCTTCCTCTACACCTTCCTCCGGGACGTTCTGCAGCCTTACCTGGCGCACGGCAAGAGCAACTTCTACAAAGTAAGTCTCCCCATCCCCCAGACTCCCGAGGGAAGGAGCTTTGTTTCTGTTGCATGCTTTGGATATTGCTTTGTCAAATTATTCCTGTCAAATCCATATTTGTTGTTTGTTGCGTAATTGCTGTGTAATTGTTCTTGTTAGTGTTGTTGTTGTTAAGCCTTAGTGTATACCTACAGTTCCTGACACATTCTGTTGTGTAAGCTCAGCTTAATAGACTGTGTGCCCCCACTTGTTTGCTAAGGTCCTCCACATTAGCCTGTCAGCCTTAGCCTGACCCTGAGGTAATTGTCCCTCCCTACATGGTGAGTGACCAACGGGGAAACTCGGAAAACAGTGAAACCCGTTCAAATGTGTTTCTCAGACCCCTTTTCCTATTTTCCAAGTGTGACCTCTTTCCTACCTTGCCCTGCCACTAATAAGGTCTTCGTACGGTCCACCACATCCTCTGGACACAACATGAATGTGTATAACAAGACGATGAAGGAACGTTGTGTTGCGTGTGAAGGTGCCGGTGCTGGTGATGAACAAGACTCTGCCGTGGACCTCCATCACGCTGCTGGCCCTCGTCTACCTGCCAGGCTTGCTGGCGGCCATGTTGCAACTCTACAGAGGTACGGTCGATTCAGCGGCGCTGCCGCTCACTATTTGAATGAAACCTGTTTGTGAAATCTCCCCGTTGGATTGAAACCTTGTAGTGGTCAGGGAGCTTGTGTGTCTCAGTGACCCCTAGAGCTAGGCCAGCGGGAGATTTATCTCCTGGTAGGCAGTGGCGAACCGTGAGCACTACAGCTGGGCCTTCACCTCAGCCATCACCGCTGAGAAAATAAATCATCACGGAAAAAAGCAACAGTACGATGAATTGAAAGGGTTAAACAAATGCAATCCGACTTTAATTAACGATGACGAGGATGTGACGAGGATGTAAACAAATAGACCATAACATCGATAACATTCTCCGCAACAAGAAACATCTCAACATTAAATAAACATACATAAACATATTCTAAAGCCAAAATCTGGAAATATAAAATGAAGTCACCCAGAGTGTCACCCCATGACGCTGCTGACACGGACACCAAGGCTCATTTCATCACCCCCAAAGGTTTTCAAACTGACCGTCGCTTGCAGGTGTGCCGAAGAACCTTGATGTCGGTGGGCTGACTTTGTCAGATTTGTAAGGCTGACAAATCCGCCGCTGACCCAGGTGGATCAGCGCTTTTTCAGTTGTAAAAAGCAAACAACTCCACCAGTAGGCCTACAGCCTGTTTGTTTTATAACAGCCCGTCATCCATGGATATCGCTGGATGTCGGTCCAAGGTTTTGGAGCGGAGACCTGTGAGGATGGCATTACAATAGTCCAGACGGGTGGAGATGAAGCAGTGGATGAGGGTTTCAGTGACTGAGGCTGAGAGTGAGGGTCGGAGTCTTGCGATGTTTCTCAGGTGGTAGAATGCAGATCTAGTGATGTTGGTGATATGGGACTGAAATGACAGGGTGGGGTCGAGGATGACACCCAGGTTGCGGACAGCGGGGATGGGGAGAGGCTAGCAGAGTTCTGCACAATGCATGACCTCATCATTGGTGGAACCCTGTTCCAACACAAAGATAATCACAAGCTAACATGGCACTCTCTAAATGGAAGGGATCGAAACCAAATAGACCATCTCATGATAAGTGGTACCTGGAGACGCTCATTGCTTGATGTCAAAGTCAAGCGAGGAGCTGACGTTGGTAGCGACCATCACTTGGTCACAGCTTTACTGAGGGTAAAGCTTAGGAAAACAGGGAGCAGAAAGACAGCCAGAAAGCTATTTGATGTCGGGAAACTGCAAGATACTAAGGCCAAAGGACACTTTGTGCTACAACTAAAGAACAGATTCCAGGCATTAGCAGATATGTTGGATAATACAGAACTAAAATCAGACGATGTCAACAGTATGTGGGAACAGACCAAAGCAGCCTATGTGGAGACCAGCGAAGCTTGCCTTGGATACAAAAACAAGGAAAAGAAGGATTGGATAAGTGAAGACACATGGCAAACCATAGGACATAGAAGGACCTTAAAGAAACAAATAAATGAGTCAAAGTCGGAACGGAAGAACGGCTAAAAGAAAAATACAGCAAACAATACCAAGAGACCAACAAAGCAGTGCGAAGGAAAGCCAGAGCTGACAAGCGGGCATATCTAGAAGATCTTGCAAGTCAAGCAGAAGAGGCAGCTCGGAAAGGGGAACAAGGGAAAGTTTATAAGATCACCAAAATAGTGAGTGGCAAACATAGACGAACAACTAAGACACCAATAGTAGACAAAGAGAGGCCACTACTGACAAGTGAGTCACAGCAAGAAGCCTGTTGGGCAGAGCATTTTAAGGAAGTTCTAAACAGACCAGAACCCACAACAGAACCTGATGTTCAACATGCAGAGAATGACCTGGACATTGACATAGAACCACCAACAAAAGCTGAAATTTTCTCTGCCATTAAGACCCTACAAATGGAAAAGCCCCAGGCCAAGATAACCTGAATGCAGAGCTTTTCAAAACAAACCCAGACCTTGCCGCCAAAATACTCCAACCACTCTTCAAAACCATCTGGGAAAAAAAGGAAATACCTAATGATTCAGAGGCCGTGGATGAGAAGCTCAGTTACCAGATTGACCAGATATTTGTCCAGATTTGACCAGATATTTGCACTGCAGAATATTATAGAGCAATGCACAGAATGGCAGAGGCAATTATACATCAATTTTGTCGACTTTGAAAAGGCATTCGATAGCATACACCGTGAAGGCCTCTGGAACATCTTAAGGATGTATGGAATCCCACAGCACATAGTCGAACTCATCAAGACGTTCTATTACAACTTCCAATGCCGGGTGGGAAACAGTAGCCTAGCTTTTCAGGTAAAGAAAGGAGTCAGACAAGGATGTGTTATGTCAGCACTGCTCTTTGACATCGTTATAGACTGGGTTATGCGCCGCACAACAGAAGAAAAAGGAAGAGGTATAAGATGGACCCTGTTCTCAACGTAAGAAGACTTGGATTTTGCTGACGATTTAGCTCTAGTCTCACACACTCACCAACAGATGCAAGAGAAGACATCACGTCTCGGCTGCTTTGCACAGCAAGTTGGCCTGAAAATAAATCAGAGGAAATCGGAGGTGATGGCACTAAATGTCTCAGATCCACCACCAATCCCTGTGTTTGGAGAAACTTTAACAACAAAAAAGGAGTTCACCTACCTTGGCAGTACTGTAAGATCTGATGGGGGTGCACACAATGACATTAAAAACAGAATCAATAAAGCCAGGAATGCGTTCAGAATGTTAAACAACATATGGAAGTCACAGCAATATACAACAAAGACAAAACTGAGGATATATCAGAGTTGTGTGCTATCCACCCTCCTGTATGGAGCAGAATGCTTGAGAAGGATATGTCAAATTTTTTGGCCCAATAAGATATCAAACAAAGATCTGCTGACTAGATGCCAACAAGACAGCATGGACAGGATTATAACAAAGAGGCGCTGGAACTGGATTGGACATGTTCTTAGAAGAGAGCAAGACAGCATCCCAAGAATAGCCCTTCGCTGGACACCTGAAGGAAGAAGAAAGAGAGGACGACCCAAGAACACCTGGCGGCGCACAGTAGAAGAGGAAATGAAACCTATGAGCCTGACATGGGAAGGTGTCCAGAAAACAGCCCAGAAACGACCAGAGTGGAGAACCATTGTTGCTGCCCTACTTGCCAGGAGGCAAAAAGGGCTAGCTTTATAGCTAGCCCACTATTGTTATTTGTCTATTTCTTTCTTTCTATATTATATGTTCTCTCCAAAATTTTGCTGCTTAACTACTTTGTCATTCTTTGTGCTAGAAACTTCATTCAAACTTTAAAACATTCAGCTAATTTAGGAATCGACGGGTCTATTTTTATTTGTTATAGTTTTTATAGTTTTTAAGATATTATAGTTTTATTAATAGTTTTTGTCCCATTGAAATGAATGATGGAATTTTCAGTTGTTAGAGTGATGGCAGGATATCCACACATTTTGTAAACTGCTGCCACACCTACAATTTTCACAGTACTTTCACATATTATACATCAAAAGGTTCATATTTTCATGCTGTCACTCACATTCAAATACCTAAGCGATGCCATTTATAGTTTTTGAATTATTAATGTTTGTTTGACACTCACTCTTCCAATACACACACATGGGCGCTCCACTCTAGGTCACAGCTGGTCATTTCAAATTCATACCCGTTTTCTAACTTGTCGATACTCCTACAATTTGTAAGCTACACAGACGTTACACATACATATATTATATATCAAATCGTCTGTTTCCTTGGAAACCTATGGTGTAGATATCTAAGCTGTGACATGTATATTTTTTTAGATAGAGCCATTTGAAGCCGGGCCTGCTTTCGTCATAGAGAATAGTGGCAGTTTGGAGAGAAGCAGGGTGATGGGTCCACTGACCTAGTGCACCCTATCACAAACATCAATGAGGCGGTTATTAAAAGGACCCAGGCGAAGAAAGAATGGCCTTCTGACTGTGCGTTACAATTAAGCAACACAGAGCTGTTTTGCTTAAGCAATACATCCGGGTGCTTCACATTTTCTTCAGGAAATGTACTTAGTAGTTATTTTTGCTTTCTCTTTGAAACACGCTTTACTCGAGGCCAGTTTTGGTTCTTTTTCCTCTCTGTAATGTCATTCATCACCCTCCCTCCCCCTGTGCTCCCTCTGTTCCCAGGCACTAAGTACCGTCGCTTCCCAGCGTGGCTGCACGGCTGGCTCTCTGTACGCAAGCAGCTGGGCCTGCTGTCCTTCTACCTGGCCTGCCTCCATGCCATCTATAGCCTCTGCTACCCCATGAGGAGGTCCTACAGGTACAAAGTGCTGAACTGGGCGTACCAACAGGTGGGTAGACGGAGCAGGCAGGAAACTGCACTGTTGACTCACAAACTTGAGAAAAGCATCTGCACCGTCTTAACCAAACACTTGCACCTTGGCTACAGCGTTGGTAAGCACATGCACACATGTAAACGGCTATCAAGAGCGCTCACACAAGCTGTCACATGTAAGAGTAGAAAGGCCAATTCTTTCTTCCGTCCCCCGACTTGTTGAGTTCAGTGGTGGACTGTAAGTGCAGAATCCAAGACGAGGATAAAAGTGTCTTTGTTTTAGGCGTTTTCTTTGGAACGGTTTGCACACAAAACAGGCTTAGTGTCCAACTGGTTGCTGAATGAAGTGTACGATTCCTAAAGCACAAAGGTAACTGTATTGGTTTTGTTTCCATGTGCAATGAGCACAACAATGCTTTTGTCTGTCATGCTGTGCGGGTCAACAGAACAAAATCTACTTACTACAACTTCATCACACTCAACCACCGTTTGTTCTATGGAGCTTTGTTTGTGATGGATTTATACGAAGGTGGGCAAAACACCCACTGCTTTGTTATTCAGACAACTGGGACATGGAGATGCAAAGGGAAAGGGCGCTTGAGTGAAAAAGGAACAAATTCTGAATGCCACTGACAAAAATGATGAGAATGTGTTCCTGAATTGTTGTCCAACAGCTCATGCCAAACAGAGCTTGTTTTCAATGGCACACGTCAGGCTGAAAGGCTTGTGTACAATCTGGCGTCTGGTGTCCTCACTATGATGGACATCGAGAGCCATTTCTTCCGACGCAAACCACTCATCATGGGTTGCAGGGGCCACATCGAACAGTTCAACACCGCTAGATACTAGAGATGGCCTCCATCGGAGTGGGCCGTTCCCAGAGAGAAAGGTGGACATGAGGAAGACTCTGAACTCTGATGCTTCTCCACTCAGGTGCAGCAGAACAAGGAAGACGCCTGGCTGTCAGAGGACGTGTGGAGGATGGAAATCTACATCTCCCTGGGCATCATGACTCTGGGTCTCCTGGCCGTGGTGGCGGTCTCCTCCCTGCCATCCATCTCCAACAGCCTCTCGTGGAGAGAGTTCACCTGGATACAGGTACACTAAGCTCACTGGCATTGCAACGCCAACGGGTCTGTGTGGTTTTAGTTCACCAAATATCCCGCAGGTTTAAATTCCTGTCATGAATGGACAGGAATTTGGTGTCGTCGTATTAATGTCACAGTGGAGCTACAGGTGTGCACTGAAAGTGGTAATCCATTGCAAGCAGGAAGCAGTCTGCAGGGGAACAGGTGTGGTGAAGGAGTGGTCGCGTGTGAAGGCGCCACGGATCTGAAACACAAAGATCAGATTTATCCTGCTGTCGAACCCCAACCCCGTAATGATAACAATGTGTGTGGATGTATAAATAGCAATTTAGAGAACACGCAACGGAAACAGAAGTCGCCTTTCCAGTAAGGACATTGGCACAGACCGACAGGAATGTTGCAAATAGGTGTTAGGAGTTCCACATGGCATGGGGTATATTGTTAGTCAGGAGGGCTTATTGACATGTATATAAATAAATACTGTCTACAAATACATTTTGATCACTTCCTCAAGACCAAAGTAAAAGATGTTTTGTAAAAATGTTTAAATCTCTCACTCACTCACTCACTCACTCACTCACTCACTCACTCACTCACTCACTCACTCACTCACTCACACTTCCTTTCTCCTCCCCCCAGAGGTCTCTGGGTTACACAGCCTTGCTTCTGGGCACAGCACACGCCCTGGTCTTCGGCTGGAGCAAGTGGGCGGATCCCGCTCAGTACGTGTGGTACTCGCCCCCCTCCTTCATCCTGGCCTGCCTGCTTCCACTGAGCGTGCTCCTGGTCAAGGCGGCCATGCTGCTTCCCTGCCTCAGCGCCAGGCTGGAGCTGATTCGCCGAGGCTGGGAGAGGCCAGCCCCCCCCGACTGCACGGTGACCGGGAAGGGACGAGGGGTTTGACCCTTAAAGAGGAACAGAGCCTTGAGGACTTGAGGAGTGGTTTGTCAGTGCACGCCAGGGTATTCGTCACCACTGATCAGGAAGGATGACAAACGATGACTGACCTCCAGGTCTGGGTGCAGCCAGTGAGTACGTCCTCACTGTGTGAGAGTGTAGAATCCAGGAGCAAGCAGGCCAATATTCAGTGAAGAGATATATTTGCATATTTAGTGGGGAAACAGCGTGGACGACAGAGAGACATTACAAGCGAACGAGCAACAAGTTGAGGCTATTGTGGTGTTATGTGCGCTTTCGCCTGAAGTTATAGATACTGCCAGTTGCGCTGAAATGTTTTTGATCCGACTAGACTTCTGTAAAACTACCAGCGTCCACTGGTAAAATACTGCTTCTGACAATGGAGCATACATCCACCGTGTCATTGCTGCGTGGTTGAGTTTACTGCATAATGATAACTCTTCTGAATGAATTGGCAATTTGGCAACAGAACTGCATTTCTGTTGCCAAAACGCACACAAATATGGTGAATGAAGTTGACTGTGAAAGGATCTGCAGATCTTGACGCCGTTAGTTTACAAAAATATCTGCTTTGGACAAGCAACAACAACAAAAAAAGACTGAAACAGAATATTTGTTTTAAGTCATGAATGGCAAATGTTTGCGACTGAGGCAGAAGTGGTGTGACTATGGTCTGTCATATTTTGCCCGTAGGATTTATGAAATTGTACTTTGACTGATGATACTTGACTTGATGGTACATGGCTGTACACAGTTTACTATTTAATATCTAAACCCCATCCCTTTTGTGTACCTTTGTACTTTCCTATAAATGCTGCTTCACCACCACAGCTGCCTTCAGAACCTCGGGAATATTTAGCATCTGCTGAACCTAAAGAATATTGTGTATATCAGTCATAAACACTGTATGAAGGATAGATAGATGGATGGACAGACAGACGGACGGACGGACGGACGGACGGACAGACAGACAGACAGACAGACAGATAGATGGCTATTCAATGTCCTCAAATAGGAAATACATTTTCACAGACAATTGGGGCACACATTTAGCATGTATGAGAAGTATGTAGATGCAGTACACAAGATGTAGTCCACACACACATAATACATATAGAAACATGAGGAGGACCTCTGGCCTCAGGAGGCTGACGAGGGACTGTGTACTAGTGAGTGTGAGGACGGTGGCGGGGACATGGCTTCTGGTACCACGGGCTCTTCTGCAGCTGATCCCTCTGAGGGGGAAGGCTGAGCATCCGAAGAACAGTAGAACAGTGTGACTAGCTTGTGTGTATAAATGCCCCTGAGTCACCCCTGTTTGGTGTTTATTTGTGACATATTTAGCGTTGGCCGCACGACATCATGCCCTACGACAAAGGAGGTGCGTCCAATCAAAACAGGCCACGCGCAGGAAGAAATACCAGTCGAGTTGGAGTTCCAGCTCACAGTTGGCAAAGACAAACAATCCACGCTAATGACTTAACACAACGTAACTAAACTATGTGAACCAGTATAATTGTTGACATAGCTATGTTGTATTAAGCATATTGTTACAACTAGCTACCTTAACTATTACAGTAGCTTTAATTATATATATATAGTCTAGTCTAGCGAGGCCTAATCTAGTAAATGCTGATCAATAGTGATTTCAATAAAGTTATCAATGAAATCATATCCTAGTATAGGCTACTCTACAAATTAAAAATGGTGGTCAGCTCTCTCTTTGTTTACAAGAATCTTATTATCGACCCTACTGTAGCCCCTCCCACCCCCTACTAGCCGAGCTGAGCTAGTCCACCTGACCCGCTCACAGCCGCTTAGACCTGACAGAACGCCTAAAGGCCAATTTACACCAGAGCCGTTTTAGAAGCGTTTTTTAATCGGCCGTCAGACGGCCGACTGCCGCTGGAGATAGAATTCCATTCAAACCAGTGCACTGATTTACACCGGCAGCGTTTTACGCCCGTCTCACGGCCGACCAAAGCTTAACTTTACGCTTCACTTCTATTTTTAAGCGTTTCTGAAGCGTCTCGTTTGACGTGTACGCCTATTATCTTATTAAATATAGCCAAACAAACGGCGGCGGTGTGAATTGATACGCCAACGTTACGCTCACGTTACGCTTTCGCCTGCGGTGTATATTCCCAGTAAGTCTCCCGCCTGCTTACTGGGAGGGGCGCAGCCTTCACCATTGCAGCTTTAAATGTAAGTTTTACGGAGTTTAACATGCCCCAGTAGTAATGATTGATTTAGCAACTGTGCTGTTTACAACCCTTATAAGTGCGCTGTTAACAACTGTTATATTTCCTTATGTTGTTATGTTATGAGAACCTGTTTTCCCAAATAAAAACAACCTTGTCAGTGATCAAATACGCTCAAAATTGCAGTTTCATTCAACAAAAGCCCTCAATATAAAATCTGGTAAAAATGTACAGTATTAATTATTTTAAAGGGAGATGGTAAGGTACCCAAGTTAAGTAAATCCACGTCTAACCTGAAGCGATGGATTAGCCCACAGAGATGGCTACATCAGAGCTGTACGTAGCTATCTTAATCAATCAAGCAATTTTAATCCATCCATGGATGGATGGATTAAAAGGAGAACACATCCTAAAACGTGTATTACGTTGATCTGACACGCTCAGAACCATAATGCTATAGAGCTAAACATATTATATAGTATTATTTATATATAAATTATATCATAATAACATATTATTAATGTACCCTTAAACCCTTGTTTGTGATGATATTCCATACGTATTCACACTTTGCAGCATCTATTTATTATTATTATTATTATTCTTGCTGGCCAATATTTTTTATATAAATGTTAGTTTCTCGTAATATCGTAGCCTGGTGATTGATGCAACGCTAATTAGTAAAATCACCTGATAGGATTGACTTCAAATAATCGACTTGCTTGTATCGCGACAGGCTGCTACGGGCGACAGGCTGCTACGGGCAGGCTTGAATATCGCGAGGTTTGATGCTCAGTCAGTAGGGCTGAATTCCAAAACCTTTTCCGTGATCCCTAGATCCCTCGAAACATGTACTGCTAAAATACACCGATGCATCCTCAGCCCCGAAGCGGATTCGTCGGTCGATTTTCTCGAGCAGCTTCAACAGGTCAACAGTTGAAGGAGAGGAAAACATCTTGAGATGAGCACGAGTCGCGACAGACGGACATCTGGAATGCAGCCCTGGACTGCGCTCTCCGTGGGACTCAGCCTCAGTCGGTGCGTGGTTTGACATGGCAAATCCCCTGCATCCAGACGAGAGGCGGGGATACCCTCTGTTGTAAATATAAACCTCTCTCCCACCTGCGTGGACCAGCCGGCGTCTGTCTTCACCTCTCACGCGTTGAGCATCTCATTCAAGGCGATGTAAGGTGAGTAATGTGTTGGATGATGTGGTCCTCTGTCAACATTATTACAAAAAACAATTGTATGCATGTCACTAAATGAGCCTTATGAGATTGTGCAATTTAATTAATTGTGGTTGTTGGCGCTGACCGGTAGATCTGCATTGTGTTTGAGGGGGCTGCCCAGGCAGATTTGGTGTTGATCCTGCGTCCGCCTGGCGCGTCAAGGTTATCCGTGACCTATTACATAGTAGCCGTGCGCTTCCAGCTCTACAGGTGAAGTGGACCCTGGACACGATGGCTTTGAAATGCACGCGTCTGCCCTTGGAGACCGCGCACAGATGTTTGGCATGCAAGGTCATTGTAAAAGGCAGTCGCTCGCTTGTTTGTTTGTCGATGTGTATTATTTGTCAACGAGACGACAGCAACCCCAGATCAATTTGATCTTTTCATCAAGTTGTTGGCCACATATTACTGTTTAGTCGATGTAGGTTGTTCCATATTTATGAATCATCCGCACAGCAGACTAATATCGCTATAAATAGGCAGGAGATGGTAATTCTGATTTTCTACATCATGAGTAACAATGAGGGGAAACCTCAGATTTCTGACCATTGCATGTTCACTGTCTTCTAACGCATTTCATTCTCTGATAATTCAGCAAGGCAAGGCAAAATAAACCACATTGGCCTACAGGAAACGCATAATTTAGAAATAAAAAAAAAACATTTTTTTTCTCTGGTTTCATATATTAGACATTATATTGTTTGTATCAATATAATTGATTGTATATTGATTGTATCAAAATAATGGTGTTCAACTACCCTCTCCATGTAAAATCAGGTAATGTCAGTCATAAGCGCAGATTTTTCCTGCATCTCTGATTTGTACTATTTATTCCCCTAGAGGTCAGAAGGTGGTTGTGTAGTGTGGCTGAATTCCGATCCCTTTGTCTTATTTCCCTTGAAGAACCATTCAAGTCTTCAGTCCTCAGCAGAGACCGAGAGAGAGAGAGCGAAAGAGAGAGAGAGAGAGAGAGAGAGAGGAAAAAGCGAGAGGGACAAACGATGGATTCCATCTCCATGATGGGCAGCGTGCCCCCCGTCTTCGCCACCTCCACCTCCGCCTGCTCCTCCTCCGCCTCCTCCTCTCACCTCCAACAACACCACCTCCGCCCGCCGCCCATCCTCTCCTCCTCCTCCTCCTCCTTCAACGGCCTGAAGAACGGCTCCCGGGACAGCCCCCACTACTCCGCCTCCCCGGGGTCCCCGCCGGACGCCGCCGGCGCCGCCGCCGCCCCGCCCACGGTGGCCGTCCTGGGCTCGGGCGACTTCTCCAAGTGCCTGACCACCCGGCTGCTGCGCGGGGGGTTCCACGTGGTGGTGGGCAGCCGGCAGCCCCAGCTGGCCGCGCACCTCTTCCCCCACGTGGTGGACGTCACGCACCACGAGGACGCCGTCGCCAAGGCTCCCCTCATCTTCCTCGCCATCCGCCGCGAGCACTACCCCGTCCTCTGGGACCTCAAGCACCTGCTGGAAGGTGAGGGGGTGGGGGAGGGGAGGGGGGTAGGTGAGGGAGGGAGGGAGGGAGGGAGGGTGGGGGGGGGAGGGAGGGAGATGAGAGAGTAGCGATTAAGGCGATGAGGAAATGAGGGAGGAAGGAAGGAAGATGGAAGGGAAAGAATAGACGGATGTAGAGACACGAGGCAAGACATAATAAACACAGACTGGTTCCCACAGGAGTCGTTTGGGCTTACGCAACAGTAGCTCGGGGGGGAATCACAAGATGACATCTCACCCAACGCCCACGCCAGCATTTTGGGAAAGGCATGCACAGTGCTCGCGCACGATAACAAAGTCATGCCATTAAACATACATCACATTTATTTATTTATGATGATTTATCAAAATCGTCACAAATGGGACTGACATTAATGCTGTCTGTGGTATTTGTGATGATGTTTGTATGCCCTCTATTGAAGCCATTCCAGTACAAACACTATACATGGTGCTCCGTGGTGCTCAATGCTCTCCCAGCTGACATGTTGGCCCTGTTTCCATGACGCCCCCACCAGGGAAGATCCTGGTGGACGTGAGCAACAACCGGCGGGTGAACCAGTACCCCGAGTCCAACGCTGAGTACCTGGCGTCGCTGCTGCCGCGCTCAGTGGTGGTGAAGGGCTTCAACGTGGTGTCGGCCTGGGCCATGCAGCAGAGCTGCCCCAAGGACGCCAGCCGGCAGGTGGGTTCGCCCCGCCCGACCCAGACCTCCCACCGTGAGAGTCTGGTGTGGGCCGAACCGATACGCCCTCGCACTGCCTAGTGTGTCTCAAGTAGGGGGCAGCCGCGGCCTACTGGTTAGGGCTTCGGACTTGTAATCGGAGGGTAGCCGGTTCGAACCCCGACCAGTACGAACGGCTGAAGTGCCCTTGAGCAAGGCACCTAACCCCTCACTGCTCCCCGAGCGCCGCTGTTGCAGGCAGCTCACTGCATCGGGTTTAAGTGTGCTGTGCCTCACCATCACTGTGTTTCACTAATTCACGATTTGGTTAAGAGACCAAATTTCTCTCACGGGATCAAGAGAGAAATTCTAAGTAGGGTGTGTGTGTGTTGCTCAAACGGCTGATTGTTTTGGGGCCTACTTGTAGGGAAAAACTGTATTGAAGATATGCACATCCAGACAGTTCTTGGATGCGTGATGTGAGAGATGGGTAAGTGAGGGTGATGTGAGACAGAACATCACATTGTCGCCCGGAGACACGCGTGGCACAGCGGGGGCCAGATGAATAGATGACGACCGCTGGGAGCTTGGCCAGCAGTAGCAGACAGAGCTGCACACGTTGTCCTATCTCTGGAGAGCCTAATTCCTCTGTAATGTATGCAGGGATTATACGAAACAGCCGTCGGCCCCTGAGCCGCGGATAACCAGCCAGGTTTCACTTCCAGATTACGAAACATTCCTGATCATCTTGCCTTAATAGCTGTGTCCTTTTTGAAAACAACAAAGATTTTCAGATATACTGTATATGCTTGAGCACACATTGTATTTAGCAAACGCATATTAAACCTGCGCTGTGTAACTTTTCAACGGTAAACACGAGGCAGCGTTACCGTGGCAACGTGAGTGATGCTGCAAGGCCGGTCCTTGTGTTCCCCCCCCCCCCCTGCAAGGTGTTCATCTGCAGCGACTCCCTGGAGGCGCGGCAGCGCGTGATGGAGCTGGCCCGCCGGCTGCACTTCCACCCCGTGGACATGGGGGCGCTGTCGTCGGCGCGCGACATCGAGAACATCCCCGTGCGGCTCTTCCCCGCCTGGAGGGGCCCCGTGCTGTCCTCGGTGGCGCTCTCCATCTTCTTCTTCGCCTACTCCTTCGCCCGGGACGTCGTGCACCCATACGCCAAGCGCGGCCAGAGTGACTTCTACAAGATCCCCGTGGAGACGGTGAACCGGACGCTGCCCGCCGTCTCCATCACGCTGCTGGCGCTGGTGTACCTGGCGGGCCAGCTGGCCGCCGGCCACCAGCTCTACCACGGCACCAAGTACCGGCGCTTCCCCCACTGGCTGGACGGCTGGCTGCAGAGCCGCCGGCAGCTGGGCCTGCTGGCCTTCTTCCTGGCCTGCGTGCACGTCCTGTACAGCCTGTGTCTGCCCATGAGGAGGTCGGAGCGCTACCTGCTGCTCAACATGGCCTACCAGCAGGTCGGAGCCACGCGCGCGCGCGTGTGTGCGTGTGTGCGTGTGTGCGTGTGTGCGTGTGTGCGTGTGTGTTTGTGTGCGTGTGTGTTTGTGTGTGTGTGTGTTTTGCTTGGATACTACCATCATCATACTAAACACTCAATAGTTGTTTGAGTAAAAAATCCTGTGCAAATATACTGTATACACCTGAACAGCTGACGACGTAACGTTGTTGACTTTGATTGTTCTTCTTGCACTCCTTCAGGCGTGCGGTCGAAGGCAAACGTTTGCCTTTGAGTCTGTGTGTCTGGCAACTTGGAGACTAATAGTCAGGGACCTGATTTGCCCTGGCCGTGTGTGGTAACGCCTTCCTCTCGGCATGGGGTTTGCAGGTTCATGCCAACGTGGAGAACTCCTGGAACGAGGAGGAGGTGTGGCGGGTGGAGATGTACGTCTCCTTCGGCATCATGAGCCTGGGGCTCCTCTCCCTCCTGGCCGTCACCTCCATTCCGTCCGTGAACAACGCTCTCAACTGGAGGGAGTTCAGCTTCATTCAGGTACCGTAAGCCGAGGGAACGAATGAATGGCGCTCCCAGTGGAATAAGGATGACACATAGGGTGCGTTCTGATCGCGTCATAGTGGACAGCGAGGTGGACTGTGCAGGAGTGTTCCCCCATATGAAGTGAGATTCCATTCAGTTGGTATTAACAGTGCCCACTGCGATGAGAACTATACAGTAGGTAGGGGGCTAGGGAACATAGCTACATCACTTCGCCGATGAAGAGAGGCAACTGTCAAAGTGACGCTTCAGCGGTAGAGTCACAAAGTCACCAAAATATACTTTTAAACATTAGAATATATTAACCACAGATAACAGGAGTTTGAACATATTTATGTTGAAGAGTAAAAATAGTTTTGAGCAATGTTAGTTGCATGAGTATGCCATAAGCATCCTATTTCTTGACTTGAGGAACAAAGATGGAATCAAAGTGTGACGTTAACGCTGTCTGTTGTGTTCTAAATTAAACCGTTAAGAACGAATACCCTTTGCGGAATACCCCTTGACTTCTGTACTCTGCACAGTAACCAGGGAGTCAAAGTGGCATAGAGTGTAGGGAACCTTACACTCGGAACGCAACCGCAGACATGTCAGAACGAAAGGGAAAACCTGACAAATAAAAAGACTGACCCTCCCTCCCTTGCAGTCCACCCTGGGCTACATCGCGCTGCTCATCGCCACCCTCCACGGCCTGCTGTTCGGCTGGAAGCGGGCCTTCGAGGAGGACGCCTACCGCTTCTACCTGCCCCCCAGCTTCGTGGTGGCGCTGGCCCTGCCCGTGTGCGTCATCCTGGGGAAGGTCCTGCTGCTGCTGCCCTGCGTAGCCTGCAAGCTCCACCGCATCCGCCGCGGCGGGGAGAACGGGCGGGCGGCGCGCTCCCTCTGGACCCCGCACCGCCTCCCCTCCGCGGCCGGACCCTCGGCCGTGCAGGTGTCCCCAGAGAGGGTCACCATCATGTGACCGGCGGGACGAGGACTTCCATCCAAGGGACACATTTCGGACCGCCAACCACGTTGCGTTTTCTGACCCGCCGTCGTCATGGCTTGGCTTCTGTAGGAGGGCGCCGAAGGGTGTCGTTGGTGGTGTCTTGATTCGTGAGTCTCCCCTCCCCGCGACACTGTGCCATAGATATCACCTGTCTTACCAATGACTTCCTCATCGTGTAGCAATGCCTTCGTCCGTGGTTATGATGGCCCCGAGCCAGGGGGGGCCTTCGTACTTTGTCTTGAGCATCGCGTTTTGAATTCGTATTCAGTACTGTGTTAATACCGAGTATCTTTGCCATATTGAGAATGGACAACAAGTTCCAAAAATAATTTAGGCTTTATCGCAAAAAAAAAAACAGGCTCACAAGCTCACAGGAATTCAGAGAGGACAGCAGAGCAGGCCAGTGGAAGCACGGCTCCTGCAGAGCGTGACGTTTTGCCTTTGTTTGTTTGGTTTAGTCCTGTGTGACTGTTTGGTCTGTACGTGTCGTCATCTACACTGTGTGATCCCTTCGTTGTCACCCAGAATTTGACTCTCTGTTTTTATATATGGATATGGATAGGCCTACGACATTGGCAGTGATATCAGTGAGAAAGCCTGCCATCTGAAGCCCAAGATCAGCCCTGGGGGATGATTTGATTTAACGTGTGAAGTGGAATTAACATTGGGTGTCAAGGTTCTTTCTCCGTGGTCTAAATTTAGATGTGGTCTACTGAAGATCTTGTACAATGTGGAACGTCAAGCGTCAAAACCTGATGAAGACGCAAAGTGTTTGTTTGTTTTCCCTCAAACAAATGTACTGAGTGTACTAATTGTATTTTGAAGAAACACTGTGTTAAAATGTTCAACCGGAAAATTCATTGTAAGAGATCCTTTGACGCAAAGAACCTGTTGGGAAAGGGACTTTCTTTGCTTTCATTTCATGTTTTATTTAATTTATTTGAAGGCCATAATAGGGATGTAATTGTCCTAACGTAGGATCAATAACAGGGCTGTTTCTATTTTTATGAATGGTTTTATTTTATTATTGTTTTGTTTACAAAGATAATTTAATTGCGATATTTCCCATTGTGCAAGAGAGACGTTTTCTCTGAAAACACTGCACCTGTTTTATGCCTTCATTTATGTTGTTCATGATATTGAGCGCAAGGTTGTACTTCTCTTTGAGAGTAAGGGGCTGCTGAAAATGAGTAAAGATGTGAATCACGTGTTACCTAAACAGGGTCTCTTCCACAGAGAGAAAAGGATTGTTTGGACTCATGCGTGATTCCTGTTACTTCTAACTATTTTTGTTAAAAACTCAAAGAATTAAATGCCAACTTAAAAGAGTTGTGGAAAACACTGTCCATCAATTATTCATTCACAATCAAGCCTTTATCCTCCTTTATCAACACTGAACCCCCAAATTATCTCCTTCTGGGCCACCGGGAGGCGCTGTTGAGAAGCCTTCCTCTCTTTCCTCCTTAAAGGTCGCAGAAGTCAGGCAGATATGGATGAACGTAGTAGAGCTAACCCTACTCAACTGATCGGGTTAGGGCTAGAGAGTCATGATGGTCATATAGGACACCCATTCCCAGAGTATGATTGTAGATCGATAACCCCTCAGCTGACTAGTCCGCCGGCAGCTAGCACGTGGGCTACGGCCGTTGCAGTTGCCGGGCAACGAGTCAAACAAAGATGGCGTCGGACGGTGCCGTAACCCAGAGCCAAACACCTGTTTCACCGACACAAGAACAAGGTAATTAACCTCACAAACGAATACAAAGCGTCGTTTTTTTCTGTTAATATGTGACGTTTCTTTGTGTAGCATGTTATCGTCAGACTGGATATTCATTTAACGATGCCGCCGTCAACTTACTTTTATTGCATCCAAGTTATCGTCAGGGGTTTATACAGTTAGAGAGATATAAGGAAATTGACAAAGACTGTGTGTGTGTGTGTGTGTGTGTGTGTGTGTGTGTGTGTGTGTGTGTGTGTGTGTGTGTGTGTGTGTGTGTGTGTGTGTGTGTGTGTGTGTGTGTGTGTGTGTGAGAGAGAGGGAGAGGGAGAGAGAGAGAGAGAGAGAGAGAGAGAGAGAGAGAGAGCAAACAAGGCCTGGTGTTGAAACACCACATTAAAAGCCCCATGGTGATGCAGACGTTCCCCATCTCCGTTCCCCTCTCTAGATGCAGACAGTGAGGTCCCTCACGAGCAGCCAGAGGATGAAGAGGCTCCGGGCACCAGGCTCCCTGTGGACATGTACTACCAGTACGATGAGCTCCACTCCAGAGCCTTTACCACGCCGGACTCTGGCATTCCTGAGAATCTACTGAACCTCTCGTATCCTTCCACACTGTGTTACTCATGGAGCCTGTCCCACCAGTGCCCTTTAACAAGTCAGCCTCTTCCATTGTGATGTCAGATAAGATAAGATAAGATAAGATAAGATATTCCTTTATTAATCCCCCTTAGGAGAAATTCACATTGACCAGCAGTACAAGGGGATAGAGGAGTGCGAAAAAAAAAACCCTGTCTATAGACAATAAACAATAAATAGATTTACCTAAATAAGATTATTTATATGCGAGCTCTTAAAATCAGATCAGGTGAAAAAATGAGAACCTATCTACATACATCGTAGTCATCATTGAGATGGGCAGTGCAGTTGGTAAATAAACATACATAGTAGTCATCATTGAGATGAACAGTGCAATTGGTAGATGGATAGATGAATAGTGCAATTGGTAGATGGATAGATGAATAGTGCAATTGGTAACAGAGTCCATCACCGAACCTGCATCCTTAACGTCTGTCATGCGTGAAGTCACTCGTTTGGATACGACTGCAGACGCAGAGCCAACCTGCAGCTGCTGGACGAGGACACCCTGGCCTTCATCGCCGGCAACGTCCTGGTGATGCTGGACGTTTCCACGAGGGAGCAGCGCTACCTTCGCTCGTGTGGCGGGGGAGGAATTGGCGCCATCGTGGTGAGTTGGCACCCTAAAGGGACTTTCACACCGCCCCGACACATGCCGGCCTGTTGTCGGGGGAATGCTGTTTCTTGTTGGCCAACAACCAACACCCTCATAAGGCTGTTCAATGGGTGAGTGTGCTAGTGTATTAATACTATATAGCACAAGGTAGGACTTTTGCTTTCCTGAATTGACGTTTCAGCATTTTGGGACATTAAATATATCTGCTCGTTGCTACTATTGCTTACGGTGTGTATTTGTATGTTTGTGTGTGTGTGTGTGTGTGTGTGTCTGTGTCTGTGTGTGTGTGTGTGTGTGTGTGTGTCTGTGTGTGTGTGTGTGTGTGTGTGTGTGTGTGTGTGTCTGTTTCTGTGTCTGTGTGTGTGTGTGTGTGTGTGTGTGTGTGTGTGTGTGTGTGTGTGTGTCTGTTTCTGTGTCTGTGTGTGTGTGTCTGTGTGTGTGTGTGTGTGTGTATGTGTATGTGTGTCTGTGTCTGTGTCCCACCACAGTCCCACCCCAGCAAACAGTACTTTGCTATGGCGGAGAAGGGCCACCAGCCTCATATCGTGGTCTATGAATATCCCTCTCTCCTGCCCTACCGCATCCTTAGAGGTACAGTATGCCAAGAGAGGCAGATCTGCTGCTGTGTCAACACTGTATGTATCGTATCCTACATCTACCATGAGGCTGGAGTCAGGTTTCAATGGCTGACCATACGTCGCAATGCTAACATTGTTACAGTGTGTTATCTAGGGCCCGTCATGCCCAGTTAGAATGAGCTCCTGTGTGTGTCTCTCAGGGGGTACAGGGCGAGCGTACAGTTCAGTGGATTTCAGCCCCGACGGCTCCCTGCTGGCCAGTGTGGGCGGCGCCCCCGACTACATGCTGACCCTGTGGGACTGGAGGCATGAGCAGGTGATGCTGCGCTGCAAGGCCTTCTCCCAGAAGGTCTACAGAGTCACCTTCTCGCCGGAGAACCCAGCCCACCTGACCACCTCGGGATCAGGACACATCAAGCAAGTGGCGAGGACTCGTCATGCGCGTATTAGTGCTCATTACATTCACATGTACATTGAGGGCATTTAGCAGACGCTTTTATCCCATGCGACTTACAAAGAGTACATTTGTCAGAAGAAGGTGAAACATTTCATTGCTGCTAATAGTAATAGTAAGAAATAGTAAGAAAGTCACCAGAACAAGTTTCAAGCATTTCAAATGCTAGGTTAACCATTGCTCGTGCAGTCCAATTAAATTCACTGACTGCTGTCATATTTTTATTATTATTATCGCAACACTATAATCCTACACATGCTGATCTCAGTGTATATGTATCTGTATTTAGTGTGGTGGGGATACTTAATTCCAAAACCTAACTGTTTTACTGCGTGTGGTTCTCTGCTGTAACAGATTTTGGAAACTGGCCAGCACGTTCACTGGCCTCAAGCTGCAAGGTCTTCTGGGAATGTTTGGGAAGACCTCCATCACTGACATCGAGTGCTTCGTGGAACTGCCTGACGGAAAGGTGTGTGTGTGTCAGCCTAATTACCTGACGGTAATTGATGGACAACAACAACAATCTGTTGCAGTATTGGGCTCATATTTGGCAGCCCAGTGAATAAGGCCCACGATGGCCTCGTGGTTTATGATACCCAACCTTAGGTAAACACTGTGTGTCTGGCAGGTGGTGTCGGGCTCGAAATGGGGCAACATGCTGGTGTGGGACGGAGGTCTGATCAAGGTGGAGGTCTGTCGCAAGGAGAAGAAGCCCTGCCACGTGGGGACCATCCAGCAGTTCTCCCTGGACAAGGGCGAGCTCATGTCCATAGGGGCGGACGGAGCTATCAGGGTAGGCTGCGTTCTTCCACATGGCCTTTCACAATAAAAGTTCTACATATGACCATCATGAAAACATCACACTTGGTGCTTTTGATTTATATTTGTGTTTTGGGTTTTTTTGTACGAGTTGTGTCCAGAATTACATGTTTGTGTGGCTGAACTGTTCTGGCATGGTGGTTGTGCGCCTGTGGAGGTATTTGTTGCATTGAAATACATTTTGCACGAATGGTGTCATTGTGGCGGTTAGACGTGGGACTTTGAGATCCTCAACGGCGCCAACGCCAGCAGCGACAGCGGCCTGTTTGAGATGGAGCCCATGAACGAGCTGCTGATGGGGACGGCCGTCAGCCTCTGCTGCCTGGTCAAGAGCTCCACGCCAGACTCCTCCATCTGGTTCGCACAGGTCAGAGGGCAAAGGTCACCCAGCCCAGCCCTCAAGAGCTGGTTTTCTCAAATGGACGTACATATACCTATAGGACCTACATGCTAAAGAGTAGCTTTTAGCATGTCGGTCAATGCCAATGTTATTGTATCTCTCTTATCTATCTTATTTTCACCGTGTAGGATTCTAATGGAGGAATTTGGAAACTGGATCTCTCCTTCTCCAATATTGTGAGTGTGTCCTGCCCATTCATCACATATTTTCTCTGTAATCAGAGGATGAAATAAGTCATCTGGTGATGATGATGCCGACGATCAGCCTAATCGACCACTCCCGTTAACAGGACCCCCCATGCACTAGAATATTCCTCTTCATTCTGTGTTTTGTATTCCTAGTCGGAGGACCCAGAGTGTCTGTTTTCCTGCCATGCCGGGGTCATCCAGGGAATGGACGTCTCCGGGACCAGCCACCTGATGGCCACCACCGCTCTGGACGGTGAGTGTAGTGACCCTGTGACACAAACACACACAGACACACACACAGTGATGAAGAGTGATGAAGAATGATGTGCATATGCTCCTGTCTCCTCCGCAGGCTCTGTCAAGGTTTTCGACTTCCTGGCGAAAACTGAACTGACCTGCAGCCGATTCAAACAAGGCGGGACTACACTCACCTGGGCTCCATCTTTGGTGTGTGTGTGTGTGCGTGCGTGCGTGCGTACGTGTGTCCAGCTTATATAACAAGCAAGCATACCGCCTGAACTCTTTGTACGGTGGCCAGTCTTCCCTCACAGTACGTAGTAACAAACAAACAGAGGTATCCCTTTGCTATAACCAGTGTGTCCGTCTCTTAACGTGCAGGTGCACGAGAAAGGCGGCTTGCTGGTGACGGGCTTCCAGGACGGCGTGCTGCGCCTGCTGGAGCTGTGTGACCCCCAGGGGCTGCGTGGTCTGGCGGGCGGCGGCGGTGCAGAGCTACGTCTCAAACAGGCCCTGAAGCCTCACAATTCCCCCGTGACCGCCGCGGCGTTCGAACTCAGCGGCGAGATGTTGGCCACAGGGGTGAGGAGGACACAAATACAGACGACGCGAATGATGCGTCCATCTTTTTTTTTCACACCCCTGTGGGTTACACTGTCAGACAGGCTGCTGCGCCCCCGTCCGTGTTGACAGCTGATGGGTCTTGATTGGCGTGTAAAGATGGCCCCTCCGTGGTCTGTCTGTGTCTCCCAGAGCGCTGAAGGCACCGTGTTCTTCTTCGCGGTCGGGGAGGAGTACAAGCCCATCGGTCTCATCAAGGTCCCAGGACCGGTCCAGGGGCTGGAGTGGTCCCCGTACTCTGACGTACGTCAGGTGATGGTGTTCACCCCCACCGACCCTGAGAATGACCTCCAATGTCCAAACTCCTCTGCATGTGTTGTCGAGGGTTCTACCCTGTGGATTGTGTGTGTTTTTGTCCACAGTGCAGGAGCACCCTCCTGGTGTTCTGTCAAAGTGGCCACGTGGTGGAGGTCCAGGCTCCCGAGCCAGACGCCCAGAACACCGCGAAGACGTACCGGCTGTCCGGGCTGCCCACCAGAACCTTCCGCTTCAGGAGCATCAAGTCCCGGATTAAGGTGGTTTCATCCATCACCATAACACACGGCGCCAGCCGCTACACAAGCTCTTCAGCCTCCTTCTGGTCCTTTTCTGTCCTTTGTGTCACTGATGCTCCATGTGATGTACCCTGGGGGTGATGCCTTCCCTCTCTGGAGGAATAGTACGACTCTGAATCAAACCAAAGGGATATAGCAAAACAAAACACAGGGGAAATGACACAGCAAGACACGAGTGTAAAGAGAGAAAATCAGAATCAAAACTGTGTGTGTGTGTCTGTGTGTCTGTGTGCGTGTGCGTGTGTGTGTGTGTGTGTGCGTGCGCGCGCGTGTGTGTGTGATCTTCAGAGGGACGAAGAACTGGCCCGCCGCCAGGCCATCAAGGAGCAGAGGAGGGCGGAGAGAGAGGCGCTGCTGAAGAAGGCGAAGGAGCAGGGCAGGGAGCCCACGGAGGAGGAGCTGCAGGAGGAGGAGGAGGAGGAAGAAGACCTGCCTCCGCTCTTCCTCCCTGAACCCCCTAGTCCTCTGTGCTGTGGCCTCCGCTCTGAGCCTGGCGTGTTCTGGCTGTCCATGGTAGGCTGCTGCCCACCGCGTTGCACCGCCTGGTGGTCCCTGACGGAGAGAAGACCTAACAGACCCACACT